>JAJIYU010019869.1:0-10630 GCA_030144865.1 Tinospora cordifolia | reverse complement strand
AATATTATAACAAATATTTAAATCATGTTTTCAAACATTTTTATATTTATTTAATATATTTAAGAATTTATTTTCGACGTGTACGCGTTATAAAAATTTGGTTTATTACACAAGTGGCCAATACACTTGACCTACGACCCACTCGAGCAATGACCATAGGTTGGGTTTTGTTGAGCTAACCTAGCTTGGATATGTTTTTTAACTGACATGAATTTAAGGTGGTTTTTTTTTTAAATCGTTGTACTATTTATAACTGTTTTTATACTATTTCATGCTTTTGAATGTCACATCATTTTATTACTCATGCATATATACATTTTTTTGGAATATTGGTTATGGTTGACATGCTGATCTTTCTACTCACTGAGCTACGTGAATTTTAGGCTCACTACTCTATTACAATTTCAGTTTCTTTAGTGGCGGACAAGGGAAAAGGCGTAGTGATTGCCTAATTCCCTGACGACTCCTGTCTTAGTTTTTTTTTAGTCTTCTCCTTTCATTTAAGGTTGGTCATTGTTGTATTAGTCTTAAATGGTTAAATATGTATTTTGGGCAAAACTAATGTAAATGAAATGCTTCCACTTTAGTTGTTGCTTGCTTTTACTTCTAAGTATTCTAGTTATTCTGATATCGTCTGATTGTGTGAGATTTAGAAAAGGCTTAACAGTGGTCGGGCGAACTCGACTTGGTGAGAGGGTTCGTCAGGCCATTGTGCCGGTTGGGCCTCCCTTGGCTTAGAGAAAGGGTCCCGACATACACGTATATATACACCATGTTATTTGTATATATATATATATGTAATCAATTATATAAATAAGTGTATGAAATTATTCTCACATTATTCACATGTCATTCCCGAGCTTTCACACCAAGCAACCGAACAATCTTTATCTCTGAATTATTATGAAATTATTCTCAGATTATAGTGTTATTCACACGCATTATACATGAATAATTCATTTGTTATACTTATATTCACGCATATTATACATAAATTATTCTTTTGTCATACCCGCATTATTCAATTAAAATTAAAGTATATATATATATATATATATGCACGCATTATTTGTTTATCCTCGCATTATTCATCCTGAATTGTTTTTGCCAAACGACTAAACAATTCTTATACATAAATTATTCAAATATTATCCTCACATTATACCACTATTCACGCATATTTTCCCGTTATTCAAATATTATACATATATTAATCTTATGTTATACTCGTATTATTCATTCAAAATTACCGTACATATATTTTATATATATGTATATGTATACATGCGCGCAAATCACATCCTTGTTATTTAGCTTTCGATTCAGATTGTTTCCATTTTTGTGCCCTAATCTCTTTGTCTTTTTCGATTCAACGTTTGATTCAGTTGCAATTTCCACTATTACAATGAAGAACGAGTATTCATACTCTACCAACAGGACGAACGTATATGCTGAGAACCAGGTAAATGTTACTCTTTCGAATCTTGTGTTCGTATTCGTCTAAATGTCATAGTGAATGGTTGTGTGGTCTTTTTAACTTTCTTTGAACTACGATAATAGAGTTTAAAGGTGTTATACTATTATAATGTATATTCTGATATAAAAATATATAATAATCTTATATTCATTGGAATGATTATACTGATATTATACACCTTTTTATTTTGTTATTATACATATTCTAACATGTTATTTTGGTATTATACACCTGTATAAATATCAATATATTGTTAAACCTAAAGATAGATACTCAGCCAGGGTTGGGTGTCTGACTAACTTGAACGCACGCAACATGTTGATTTCCACTCTGACAGATTACCAACTACTCAAGTTTTGAGAGACTTGTTTTGGCCACTTTCTTTGTATCTAGCAGTTGCTTTGGCAACCTCAGATTGTTCATAACATATTGTTGAGAGAGGTTTTTCAAGAAGACGAGTCTATTCTGGTCTTCAAATTCAATAACATTATTGGAAAATTCTCCATGGTTGAATTTGCAATGATAATGGGTTTGAAATGCACCGAAAAAATCAGAAATATTATGTGACGACCCATGATTTTGTACATGGAAATTTTCAGGTTCAAAGTATGTATTTTTTGAAATTTTAATGGAAATACATGGATTTATCTAAATTTTTCTCAATTTTGAATTATTATTGGAGAAAATTAAAAAAATGGGGAAAATGTGATTTTGAGAAGAAAATACATGAGATTATAAGGAAAATGTGATTTCTTGAGAAAAATAATTTTTGGGATTAATTATTAAAATTTTGAAATAATTATGAAATTTTTGGTGTAATTAATAGAAATTTTTAGAGAAAAATATAATTTTTGATGGATTATTCAATTTTTAGAGAAAATAATGGAATAAATAAGAAAATGATGTATAATTTGAGATTTTGATGAGAGATATGTAATAATAATTTTTAACGATTTTAAAAAATGTAAATTTTCGGGTATATATATACATATGTGGGTATAAGGATAAAAAAAGGGTATTGGGGGGGGGGGCATGCCTGGGCGGCCTTGGCCCCACCAGCGGGCCGAGTGAACCGGCTTGGGTGCCTAGCGTCTAGAAATCCAGTACCCCTTTTGATTTTTGTCTTTTTGTCCGATTTTTGCTTGATTTTTGACATTTTTGGGTAATTTTTTGAGCTAAAAAACTAAGGGAATCCATGGTTTTTGCTCCATGGTTATGGGGTGGCTACATAGATGGCCACGTGTCACCCTATGTGGCCATGCAAACCCCCCTCCCTCATGCAACAAAACCATATCTCCTTCATTTCTTAGCCAAATCCTTAAAATCTTAACTTGTTTTGAAGCTTATACTACCCTCTACAAAATCCCATAAGTGGTTTGCTGGATCTTGGAGCCATCTAAAGCTGAAACTTCTAGGAAAGGATGCTATTCACATGGTTTCAAACCCAGAAAATTGAAAAAAGGGAGTGTTGATCTGAACTTCCTAGGGCTGGTTCATACCCCATCCGAGGCCCGTTTTAGACGCATAATAGCTTGTTGTAAATGTTGAAACATCTACTTTAAATTTTCTTTTCTACAAAAATAGCAAATAAACTATATAAGTGTGTCAAAAATAGGGCCGAAGTGGACTGCTCACTAATTGTTTTAACAGTTCCTACAAGAAATCTAACACTAAGACCAGATTGAAAGTAGTATTTGGAGTACTTAGAGGTGTCCGATTGGACTAACCCTTGAGGCGTTTCGAACCCCATACTTGGGACTACAAAATGGTAAAAGCTTCAAACTAAAAGCCTTTGTGATTTAGATTTTGTATGCTTGAAAACATGCCTTGTTAGCTAGGTATTATGGACTAAGAAAAGTTTCCAGAAACATTCTTATACACACCATGTTTTGGAGAAATGTTTGAGAACAAATATGATTAGGGTTGCTTGCTGTTTTGAGTGAGACTTAATTAATTAGGATTCTAGAGTCTAAAATTTTCCAAAAATAGTAAGAAATGGCCTTAGATTAGTGTTGGAAATTAGAGTTGATAGGCACTCAAAAACCATAGGGGATTCGATCATAGAATAATCTCTTACATGAACAGAAAAGTGGGGGATTAGTTGACTGACTATATGGAGGAAATTTGAGCTAAAATTTCGTAGAGAATTCCTGGGATATGTCAGTAGTATGTGTACCAAATTTCAGGGCATTCTGAGATTGGAAAGTAGGTTAGTTAATTCACTAAGTGACTGCCTGTCATGGGATATACAGGATTCTTACAGTCTCTGTTATTACACCTAGAAACCCTAGTAAATGTTGTCCGAAAATCACGAAATAAAATCCTAGTGAAAGCTTAGACAAAATTGATCAAATTAGGAAATTTTTACCCAAATCCAACGGCTGGGCTGATCACAGGAAATTTGGAAAATTTACAACTAAGAAGTGTAAACCCAGAAGTTTCTGTGATCCAACTGAAAATTCTGAGATTAAATTAAATGGCCAAACTCACTGGATTGATCTAAAATTTCCTGAAGAGATTTCTAAGTATGTCTAGTTTATGTCTACAATATTTCAGAGCAATACGATATGGATAAGTTGGTCAAATTCGACAAACAGTCACTGCCTGGCAGATAGAATCCGAGAACACATAGTCCATAAAATCTTAGTTAAAAATACTATAAAATGAAGTCCTAAAATCATGATTTAAAATTTTAGGGAAGTTCTAAGGAGTCTATAACAGAATTGGAATATTTGTTGTAAATTCGACGTACGGACTGCTCGCAGAAAAATCAACAAGTGTTGGAATTTGGCTAAGTGTTGAAATTTGGAATTTTTAACTAATTTTGATCCTTTTGACACAATCTTGACCTGAATGGCTTATGTTGACCCAATTTGGGCACAAATTGACCTAAGGTGACTAGGATGATCGCATTGACCAGAGTTGACTAGAATTGACTAGGTTTGACCGATTGAGCGAAATGGCTCAGGTCGATCGAAACTGAGTAGGGACAGTGAGATTAGATATTGGGCGACTGTACAGATAGAATTGAGATTTGAGTATTTTGACTCAAGTGTATTCTGTGATTTTTATTCCTTGCATAAAACTTGTATGATATGTCATGGTTTCAATGGTTTCACAAGATTTAAAAACATTTGATTGGTTTTGAGATATTTAGATGTACATGGTAGCGAGACCAAGGGCTCGAGGTCCGAGCGCAGGGTTAGGGTACACAATGAGATTTGACTTGAGGTCCAAGCGCCAGGTTAGGGCGTATGGTTAACGCGCTTAGCTTCCAACCTGCTCGAGTGATGACACTCGAGGACCGAGCACAGGGTTAGGGTGTTCGAGATACACGCCTAGATTAAGACCCGCTCAAGGGGCCAATACGCCTGACTTACGACCCGCTCGAGCGATGACCATAGGTTAGGTTGTTGAGTTAACCTAGCCTGGATACGTTTTTAGGTATCATGGATTTGAGATTCTTAATGAAACTGTTGCACTATTTATAATTGTTTTTATACTTTGTCATGCTTTCGAATGCCATACCATCTTTACTGCTCATTCATACATGCATTGTTTGGGTATATTGGTTTTGGATGACATGTTGAACTTCCAACTCACTGAGCCACATTGATTATAGGCTCACTATTCTATCATCATTTCAGGTCCTACAACGGCTAACAAAGGGAAAGGCGTAGTGATTATCTGACTCCCTGACGACTCTTGTTTCAGATTCTTTTGGTCTTTTTCTTTTCATTTGAGGTTAGTTGTTATTGTACTAATCTAAATGGTCAAAAATATATTTTGGACAAGACTAATGTAAATGAAATGCTTTCGCCTTGGTTGTTGCTTACTTTTGCTTTTAAGTGTTCTAGTTATTCTAATATTGTCTAATTGTATGAGGTTTAGAAAGGGCTTAACAGTAGTTGGGCGAACTCGACTTAGTGAGAGGTTCATCAAGCCACTGTGCCGGTTGGGCCACCTTTGGCTTAGAGAAGGGGTCCCGACAAGACTTGGTATCAGCGCCTAGGTTCAATCACTACTAAGTGGATAGTCTAAACGTTATCTGAATGATTGTGAGAGTAAGCGATAAAGAAAGGAAGCCTAGTAGTCATAAAATGTATTTGAACCTAACACACAATACTAGTAAACTTTTAGAGTCGGGTCTATTTTAAATATATGAATAACCAACAGTCCAATTTAAACTGAATATAGATATGCCACCTCGGCGAGGTACAACACCACCTAGGCGGGGTAAACCACCACATGAGCCTAAAGAGCCGACGCCGCCACCACTCCCTCTTGTTCAGCCCAAGCTAGATCATATACAGATACTCGAGGCAGTGATTAGGGCCTCTAATGAGGCTGTGTAAGCTCAGACAACCTTGGTGATGGAGAGACTTGATCGATTAGAGGTCGACAGACAGAGGGCCGAAGCCATTGCACAACCTGCTCCACCCATGGCACTAGTTGCCGAGCCATTAGTTAGACAAGTAGTAGCACCCGTAGCCCTAACCTAGGATAGATAGAGGGATGAGAGAACCCATACCCGACTCCTCAAGAGTTTCATGTACCTACGCCCTATGACACTTAGGGGCGCCATCAGCTTAGAGACAGTAGAGGACTGGTTGCTCGACATGGAGAAAAATGCTGAGACTCTACGGTTATTTGTGGCAGTTCGGGTTCTCTTCATGACACATATGTTAGAAGGTGAGACTGCTAGATGGTGGCGATCCACGAGGAGTATAAAGGGTCAGATCGCTACTTGGGCCAGATTCAGGGAGTTGTTCTAGAGGCTTACATTCCCGAGACTGAGAGGGAACGTAAGAAGGTGGAGTTTTTGAGCCTGCGGCAGGGGACCATGACTATTAGAGAATACACACGTCGGTTCCTGTAGCTAGAGGCTTATGCCGGGGGTTGATAGCTGAGTAGAGCGAGAGGGCCGGATTTCATCGATAGGGGCTAAGGGTCGCTATTAAACATGCAACTTCTACATCCAAGGCCCAGACTTTGGAAGAGGTTCAGAAAGAGGCCTTATGATACGAGATGGTCGGATTGGATGAGCGACCTGAGGTTTTTGTAGTACTGAGTGATACCCCTTAGCCGCAGTCACAATAGCAGGCCGCATCGCAGACTCAACCATCACACAAAGGTGGGTTTGGAGGTTACCAAGGTCGTGGTCGTTAGCAGAGGCAGAGGAAGAGGAGATATTATGAGACATAGTCGAGCGGCACTCCCAGCCAGACTGCCACCTAGGCAGTAGCACTTGCAGTCACCCCCATATAGACACAGCCAACAACAGAGCACATTTTCAAGGGGCCGAGGCAGAGGCCGGGGGAGAGGCCGTGGACAGAGTCAGGGCTATCAGGGAGGACAAAGGCCACCACTTACGTGTTTCAGTGTGGACAGGTTGGACACAAGAAGGCTGAGTGTTCGACTCTTATAGTAAGTCCTAGCTCTTCCACTCTGGTTATCAGAGATAGAGCATAGGCTATCACCCAACTTGACATGGATTCGACGAGGACCCTAGTGGAAGGTACCATCTCGCTCTGTGATTCATCTGTTTATGTATTGATTGATGCTGGTTCTACTTTGTCCTTCATTTTTGGATGTGTTGTGGATAGAGTAGGACTTAGACCAATTAGGGCTTCCACTTGGTTGATGTTGAGTATTGCCACTGGGGAGCGCATCTACCGCAACATGATCTGTGAGAATTGTGTGCTTAAGTTGGGACCTTGAGACTGTAGTAGATCTTCAAGTATTGGAGTTTCTTGAGTTTGATGCCATACATGGTATGGACTGGCTGGCTGCATATCATGCATATGTCGATTACTTCGCCAAGAGGGTTGTGGTTTAGATTCTAGGCCAACCCACTATCGTCTTCCAGGATAGAGCTTCTGACAGGCAGATTACTCAAGGCCGATTAGTGATGCAGCATGAGATGGATACCCTAGCTGGTATGATGACCATAGATGAGGCACCTGCATGAATGTCCATTGATGAGATCCCAGTTGTCAGAGACTTCCCTGATGTGTTCCTTGAGGATCTACCTGACTTACAACCTAAGTGGGAGATCAACTTTATCATTGAGATCATTCCAGGGACACGACCTGTATTGATTCTTCCTTACCGCATGGTGCCAAGGTATTTTCTAAAATCAATGTGAGATCTGGGTACCATCAGCTAAGAGTCAGGGAGGAAGATGAGTCGAAGACTGTTGTAATACCCCATAATTTTGTCAAATAATTTAAAATAAATAAAAATAGGTTAAGTAAATTAATTTCAAAAATTTTAAGAAATTTTTGGGTAAAAATTGTGGGCTGGCACATAAAAAAAATATTGGAGATATAATATAAAATAGACAAATAATACCTTAATTTGATAATTAAATGAAAATTTCAATTTAGTAGAATTAATTATGAAATTTGCTTAAGAAATAAATAAATAGAATTTAAGTATATATACACATATAGGTTAATATGTGTATTAATAATGTGTGTGTTAGCATAATAAATGTTAATATTACATATTATAGGAATATGTACATAGAAAAATTTATAAAAATGTAGTATACGGGTATTCATTTAAAATAAATGAAACATTATATAAATATTAATTCATAAATTATTATCTGAAAATGAAATATGAAATAAATAAAAATATATGGAAATGAAAAATGTAGATTATTTAATTATTGACATTAAAAATATTAAAGAAATAAAAAAATATCTAATAAATGTAATATTAAATAATTAGAAAGGGAAAAATAATAGTAAGACAATAAAATAGAAGGGAATATGCAAAAAAAATCAAGTTTTCATCAATTAGAAAGCGTCTAATTGGCAAAATTCGGATGATAACATTATTAGAAAGCAAATTGGTAATTAGAAACTGCATCCAACGGTCCAAAACAAATCTGCAAAATCCAACGAATGAAATCGAAGCCCAAAACAACACCAGGAGCACCAAATCACTAAAATCTAACGGCCCAGAAACGATCTATCTCATCTAATGGTTCAGATTCGATCCTTTGATTGCGAATGACACTGCATTCGAGGATAATCGTCCGGCTTGGATTGGTGCTCGTGTTCTGATGATCATCGGTGTGGTGCTCGAGGACAATCGGATGGCCTAGATTCGAGATGTCTTCGATTGATCGCGAAGCAATGCGTTACTCGAAGTTCATCAACGACCCACGATTAAGTTCGCTCGATCTGATGGCTCATATGTGTTTCGTTAATCGCGAACCAGATTCGCGTACTGTGCTTGAGGACGATCGGACGGATTGGATTTGATTCGTTTTCAAATGATCGCGAACGGTGCTACACTCGAGGCTCATTCGACGACGATGATCTTACACGCCTTGATGATTGTGCTACGTTCGAGGAAATCTAGCAGTCCAGATCAGATCATCTCCGTTAACACGTTCGAAGAAGATCCAACGATCCACAGCTAACCCGAAAAATCTTAAACGTTGTAACACTCCATATTTTAATTAGACATGTAAATTAATTTAAATAGAAATAAATGAGTATAAATATACGTATGTGTACGGAGTACGTGTATATGTATGTGTTAATTATATACATGTATTAAAAATATACATTACATGTATAAATTAATTAAAGTAAATAAATGTGTAGAAATTTATTAAATTAGATTATTTATTAGAATAACAATAATGGTGGTGTAAATGAAAAAAAAATAATAATGGAAAATGAAATAATAAAATAAAATGAAAAACAAGGAAATAAGAAAAATAAAGAATTTAAATGAGAGCAATTCATTTGGCTATATATATACATATGCATGAGATTAATGGGCAGCTTATATAATAGTTGGATGGTTTGCATATCCAAATTAGTAGTGGGTAATGTATATATATATTGGTCAAAAGGGAGCACTTGACTTTGGTTAACATTCAGCAGCTTTATTTATATCTGTGTGTGTGTGTGTGTGTGTGTAGATAAAATGGTTGAGTGGCTGGTGAATTGGGATAATTAAAACCAACGTGGTTAGCTACATTTCATAAAGTGGACGATTGGTGTGTAAATGGTAAGTGGCACGTGATGGGTTATGGTATAAGTGCAAGTGGGGCAGTTATTCTTTCCATTTTCATTTGCTTCTCCTTTCCTTTCGTATTTCTAGACGCACGAAAAAAAAAGACGCACAGAAGAGTGAAAGAAGGTGAAAAGAAAAGGAAGCGTCTGGGTTTTTCTTCAGATTTGACGTGTAAGTAAGTTTTTTCTTCAAATTCTAGTTACAAAAATGTTAATTAAGCTACGTACTACAATCCTATCGGTGTAATTTTTAATAAAATTGGTATTTTATAGCCGTACCCAAAAATTGAGTATTTTTTTACAGTGAGTAAAACTCAACAAAAATTATACCAAAACATTCTTGGCGATAAGTAGATCCTAGATATGTGGTCAGAATGTGCTAATTTACCCTGTAGATTTTAAAATAAATACCTAAAGTTTATAACCTTTGGACAGGCTTTTGGGTATGTTAAACCCAAATAAAACTCTGATTGAGACCTATAAAAATGTAGAGAATGAAAATACGGACCCATTGACACCAAAATTATGAATTTTGGATATCAATCAGAATTTTGGTGAACAATTGAGCAATGGAGTTTTTAAGAAAAAAATATATAAAATTATGAAAAATATGATTGAAAAGACTATTTAAGTTATTTTTTGTCATAAAAATATTTTATATGAGTAGAAAATTAGTTTTATGATTATAGAGATTATTCGAGTCAATGCGCATCAATACGTGAGGTCTGATGTGTGTTGATGATTAAAAATGAGAAATAAATACATTAGAAATTGATTATAGAGCTAGATTTGAATTTGATTGGTGCTTTTCAAATTATTTTTGATAAGATAATTTTGGTGAATTGAGTATAGAGGTTGAAGTGGATACTGAAAATTTATTGACAATAATTTTGGTAAGTATGTAACACCCCAACCCCCATGCTTCTTTGATTTGAGTGTTGGACCTAACCACCGTTCTATTTGACACTGGACTTAACCAATATGTGGGTTGGGTCCATGTTACTTTACAAGTGACACACACTTGACATTTCATTTTTCAATATCTCATGTCTATGAGTGATTTAAAGAATATATCTTTTCATTAATACAAGACAATATTAGGAGATAAAGA
>JAJIYU010019868.1:0-10630 GCA_030144865.1 Tinospora cordifolia | reverse complement strand
TCATGTGCCAACCCACCATTTGCACCCAAAATTTCTTAAAATCTTTGAAATTAATTTATTTGACTTATTTTATTTATTTTAAATTATTTGACAAAATTTTGGGGTATTACATTGGGTGTCTTAAAAGCTATTATCTCTGAAAAACTAGCTGATAGATTACAACTTATGACAAAAAAAATGCCTGTGACTTTGAATGTGTCCGCACCAACAGGGACCATTGTGACTTCAAAAAAGATGTGTAGTTGTGACTTCAGGTTTGGGGATAAACTTTTAACAGTCGACTTTTATACCCTACCTTTCTATGGCTATGACATAATCTTGGGGATGGATTGGTTAGACCAGTAACAGGCCCAGATAGATTGTCCTAAGAGACGGGTAACCATAACAAAACCTTCTGGGGAGATCTTTAAAATCAATGGCGATGTGTGGAGAGTACCAAGGAGTCCAACCCTAGCCATGCTGAATTGTTTGAAGCAGATGGATGAGTTTGAGGAACTCTTTGAAGCAGAACCTACTAACTTGAAGAATATTCACAACCTAGCTGTAGTCAGTGAGTACGAGGATGTGTTCCCAAATGACTTACCTGGACTACCCCTAGCTAGAGAGTTAGAGTTCAAGATTGAACTTCACCTTGGAACCAACCCTATAGCCATACCTCCTTATAGAATGGCGACAGTAAAACTAATTGAGTTGAAAATTCAACTGGACGAGCTCAGGGAGAAAGGTTTCATCAGGTCAAGTGAATCACCCTAGGGAACCCCAATACCATTTGTGAAAAAGAAGGATGGTTCCTTGCGACTGTGTGGCGACTACCGGAAGTTGAATCAAGCTACAGTAAAGAATAAATATCTTTTACCAAGGATTGATGACCTATTTGATCAATTACAAGGAGCTACTCATTTTTCTAAACTTGATCTTATGTCAGGATACCATTAGTTAAGGATTCGAGAGTGTAACATTCACAAGACGACCTTTAGAACAAGATATGGACACTTTGAGTTCACCGTGATGCCCTTTGGTTTGATCAATGCTCAGGCGGCCTTCATGGATTTGATGAACCGAGTGTTTAGACAATACCTTGACCATTTTGTAGTAGTATTTGTGGATGATATCCTAATCTACTCCAAGTCAGAAGCTAAGCACTTAGAACACTTGAGGATCGTGCTAGAAACCCTTAGAGGAAACCAACTATATGCTAAATTCAGTAAGTGCGAGTTTTGGATGGGAATTGTCAAGTTCATAGGCCACATTGTATCAACAAAAGGTATTGTTGTAGACCTGGAAAAGGTAGAAACCGTCATGAACTGGAAGCAACCCAAGACAGTAACAAAAATCAGAAATTTCTTGGGCTTGGCAGGCTACTACAGAAGGTTCATTAAGGACTTTTCGAAGTTGGCAGAACTTATAACTAAGTTGACCAGAAAAGGAGTTAAGTTCCAGTGGTATGAGAAATGTGAACGGTCATTCTAAGAACTGAATACAAGATTAACTACGGCTCTTGTACTAGTCACCCCAACTCCTGGTATTACTTACACACTGTATATTGATGCCTCACTGAGTGGATTGGGCATAGTCTTAATGCAAGGAAAGCAAACCATCACTTTTGCCTCAAGATAATTGAAGGTCCATGAGAGAAATTACCCTACTCACGACCTAGAGCTAGCAGGCATAGTGTTTGCTTTGAAAATTTGGAGACATTATCTTTACGGTGAGAAATTCGATCTATTCTTTGATCACAAGAGTTTGAAATACATTTACACCCAGAAAGAACTGAATCTCAGGCAACGAAGGTGGATGGAATTTCTTAAGGATTATGATTTTCAATTGCACTACCATCTAGGGAAAGCCAATGTGGTAGCCAATGCCTTGAGTAGGAAGTTCAACAAACAAGATGAGGAGAAAGGTCAGATGTACCAGTTGATCGAGGATTTTAGGCTGGGAGTGGCCCTTAATGAAAAGGAAGCCTACCTTTAGAATATGTTTTGCCAATCAGACTTGTTGCATCAGATCAGAGATGAACCGAGGCAAGACAAGTAGCTCACTTAACTAATTGAAGGAGTTACACAAGGAAAGCATGCTAACTTTAGGTAAACGCTGAAAATATCCTAAGACTCGGAGAAAGGATTTGTGTACCTTAGTAAGGACAAAGTAAGCAGGTTATACTTGATGAAGCCCATCAAACTAAGTATATCATGCACCCTGGTGGGGATAAGATGTACTAGAACCTCAGGAAAACCTACTAGTAGAGAGGAATGAAAAAGGACATAGCCAAATACATCTCTGAGTGCTTAACATGTCAACAAGTGAAAGCAGAACACCGAAAACGCTCTGGAATGTTACAACCACTCCCAATCCCTGAATGGAAGTGGGATAACATTGCCATGGACTTCGTCAGTCGTTTACCCTGAAACCAAAGAGGAGAAGATACTGTTTGGGTGATAGTGGATTGTCTCACCAAAGTGGCTGACTTCTAGCCAATCAGATCCACAGACTAAGTCAGTAAGCTGGGAGAAATCTATGTAAAAGAAATCGTCAGGCTTTATGGTGTGCCCAAGACTATCGTGTCTGATAGAGACACTCGCTTTACTTCACAGTTTCGGCAGAGTCTAGACAAGGAAATGGGTACTAAACTCACCATGAGTACGATATTTCACCCTCAAACGAATGGTCAGTCTGAGAGAGTTATCCAGATTTTGGAAGATATGTTGAGGTCGTGCATTTTAGACTTCAAGGGGAATTGGAGCAAGTACTTACACTTGGTGGAGTTTTCCGATAACAACAGTTATCAGGCAAGCATAAAAATGGCTCCATTCGAGGCTCTCTATGGAAGACCTTGCAGATCACCTACCTGTTGGGTTGAACTTGAAGATCAAGTCTTAACTGGGCCAGACATGGTAGAAGAAATACAAAGGAAACTGACTACTGCACAGAGTCGTCAAAAGAACAACGTTGACAAAAAGAGAAAACCATTAGAGTTTCAAGTTGGGGACAAAGTATTGATGAGGATCAGTCCTCAAAAGGGTCTCAAAAGGTTTGGATTCAAAAAGAAAAGTTATCTCCAAGGTTTGTCGGACCCTTTGAAATACTTGGAAGAATCAAGGAGTGCACTTATGAGTTGGACCTACCAAACCGGATGACTTCAGCACATAATGTATTCCATGTATCCATGTCGAGGAAATACGAACCTGACCCCTCTCACATCATTCACTGGGAGGAAGTGAATATTCAAGATGATGCTACCTACGAGGAAACAGCGGTCAGAATCCTTGACCACAAGGTATAGAATATAAGAACAAAGGATATCCCATTAGTGAAAGTACTATGGAAACATCACGGGTAGAAGAAGCCACGTGGGAACTTGAAAGCGAAATAATGACCAAGTACCCGTATCTATTCATGAGGAATACCTAAATATGTACAAATTTTGAGGACAAAATTTTTTTAAGGAGGGTAGGTTGTAACATCTTGATAATTCGTATGAAATTTGAAAATTTATTTAGAGAATTATACGGAATTGACAGATAAAAAATCTGGTAAGTCCTAGTTTAGCCAAATAAGTAATAAAATCAATTTGATGAATTTTTGGAAGAAACTATATGAACATAATGTATATCTTGGGATATCATAGCCAAAAATACAAGGATATGTGCAATTTTTGATGAAAACAAGATTAGAAAGTCAATTTGGATTAGCATTTGGAAAAAATCCAAAACTAGAACATGAAATTTGGCTGAAAATCATATAAATATAACTCAAAACGCACCCAATGACTACAAACTATCGATCTGAATCCGATCTCGCGATCCGAAGACCGCAAGATGATCCCGACCAACGCCCCAGCGCACAGGATAACAAAGATCGCACGGTGCAACTCTGTAAGTGCCAATCTCGACCCTCCGATCTGATCCGTGTGCGTCTCTCGAGGACGATCCAATGTGCTAAGGTATTAGCTAGTTTATAAAATACGAAACAATGAGAAAAAATCGACGAAAAATTTGTCAAAAATTACCAAAAAAATTGAGATAAATACCAAAAATTGATTTTTAAATTCCAAAAGAAATTCAAAAATACTTATTTTCCTATTAAAATTAGGAAAATACAAAATTTTAGAGAATTTAGGTGTTTTACTCTAAGAAAAAGTAAAAAATTTCTATTTTTGTGTGTTTTTCACTAAAATCAAAGATTTACAATTTCAGTTTTAGAATTTTAAAAATTTATTTTAGTTTTTCAGTTTTGATTCATGTTTAAACAATTATATTATCCATGCCATGTTAGTATCATGCTTAAGCTTTTAAATTAAAGTATGATGCATGTTTTATGAGTGTTTAATGAATTGATTGTGTATATTCTGAATTTTAGTTTGATTTCATATTCTGAAATTTATTTTATGAGATTATGATATGAGAGTTAACTTGAGACGATGGTGATAATAACCACGTACCATCATAGTGGTCAAGGCGACGCTATGGGTGTTCTTTTCATATGAGTTAGGTCATATGGTTTTCAGACCTAAGTACTTGAGGGTCGTGTACCACAATACCTTGTGAGTCACCATGTGTAACGAGTCGATGCTGACATGTGCCACGAACGGGTTGATGCCGAGTGGGCCCGTTTACTTAGTTAAGAGCATCAAGGGATTAAAGGCCCTTTTGGTCTGAGACTCGACTTGAACAAATTATTGTTTGAAACACCTAATGATTGCAAGTGTTTGAATTATGATTATGTTATGAGTTTGAATATAAAAGATGGTTGTTTGAAAAGGATCTACTAGGCTATGTGCTCACTCCTTCCTTTCTTACTTTTTTAGGAACGTGAAACCTATGAAGCAGTTGAACATGGATAGTTCTTAGAAAGTTTCTACCTTATTATCTTTAGAGTTTTTAAGGGCATGTTGCCCAAAGTTTAAATTTTTTCTACTAAAAAATATTTTGAAGTTTTACGCTGTAATAATTAATTTTTTGAAAAGTTTCAAATTTTTCTATTATGAATAAAATAGTTTAAATTTATTTATTTCTTTTAATTTGTCTTGATTTTATTAAAGAGAAAATTTTGTACTCTTGAATTTTTATACAAAGGCACGAGATATTGAAAAATAAATGAACAAGTGTGTGTCACTTGTAAAGTAACACCGGCTCGACCAGCCAGTTGGTTAAGTCCACTATCAAGAGAATGGTGGTCAGTTCCAATGTTTAAAGATGGGGGTTGGGGTGTTACAAACATGTTTTTATGTTTTAATCACTCATGAGAGCATGTCATGCTTAGAATTCATGTTTAAGATTTAATTCAATTTATCAACCATGCTATGCAATGTTTACATGCTTTCTTGGTTGTTTAAAATTCTAATATTTACATTTTGAATTTCTTTTATGATTATATGATTCATAAATATAAGAAATTGAAGATAAGAACCACGTATTGTCATAGTAACCCGTATGGGTGCTATGGGTGTTCTTAACACATGCTTGGAGTGTGTGGTTGCAGGGTGCAACTAAGGGATACTTAATATGTGGCATCCAATGGAAAGTGATAAAAAAATGTCTTTCTCCCATAAAGAGGGGTATCTAAATTACAAACATCAAAGGAGTAGAACCCCTTTTAGTCTTAACGTCAACTACAACCAAAAAGTTGTTTGAATCACTTAATGCATGAAAGTGTTTGAATTTGGATGTGCTATTGATTTGAAATAGTAACTTAGCTGTTGAGTGAATGATCTACTAGGCTATGTGCTTACCCCTTTCTTTTATTTTTCAGGAAATTGACTTGAATAATGAAGGCCATAGATATTAGATTATTTCTAAGCTTTAAAAGTTTTATTTTAAGGGCATGTTGCCCAAATTATGAATTAAGACTTCTGCTGAATTTTATTTAAGTTTTGAAAGTTATGTATTCAACTTTTGATTTAAGAATGTAACTTTCTTTGTTTTATTTGAATAAATAAAGAGTTTGAAGTATTCTTTTATCTAATTGTATAGCCTTATTGAATTGAAATTTAATACATTGCGATGTATCCATGAACGTTTTCAATAAGTGTTTAAATAAAGGAATTGAGATACAAGTTGTATACTCGTAAATGTAACATAGGACCCAACCCGCCTTGTAGTTGAGCTTAATATATATATATATATATATTCAATTAAGCTACACAATAAATTACGGTTAAGTTTTCACATAATATAGTTTAATATATAAATTACACGTATTGATTAAATTACTTACTAATAATATAGTTTATTTTATTAAATAAATTTACTGATTATTTAATGTACTAAATAATCTTACTGATCTTTCTTTAATAAATTTAATATACCTTATATAATAAACCTTGGAATAAGATTTCTTATTTTCATCTAATATTTTTTATACTATTTTTTTTCAATTAGGCTATAAGTTAAAATTATGCCAGATTTTGTATTAAATATTTTTTAAGAAATGAAAATAATTCCTTAAATTTTTTATTTTTGAGAAACCTATTTAAATATCATTTTTTTAATAATTAACTCTACTTATTTGACATTTTTATTTAAATATTAAATTAAAGCTTTATTTGCCTATTTTATTTTATACCTTTTACTATTTTCTTTCCAACTTTCTATTTTTTGTGTGACTATGTGAATTTACTAATTTTCTTGAAATTAGTATATAATAAGCTTTTTAATAAGGTTTCTTATTTTTATTTATCTTATATATTTCTATACCTCAATATTTCATATATTTCATATTATTTTTCATTTTTGGGTAACTTTTCTATATCGAAATATGTACGATTTTTGCACTAAAATTCTTATGTTATTATATCTCCATAATATATATTTTTTTATTTTCAACTCATAATTTGCACCCAAAACTTTTTTAAAATTTTCAAAATAATTCAATTAACTTATTTCATTTAACTTTATTAAACTTATTTATTTTTAATTATTTGACAAAATTCTGGAGTATTACATGCAAGTTCACGCTAGCATAGCCAAATTCCAATCTTTCACCTATGCCTCTTAGTTCAAGTGTCCTACACCACCCCTACCTATTAACATAGGCTTCCACCCAAAGATCTCACTACATCCAACCAATTTTGCAAATGTATTGACAACTAAGGTCTCCCCAGCCCCACAATACTTAAGCGACCCATACTAGCCAAGCATAGGGAAACAAATTCCTCTAAAGTTATCGATCACTCACCAAACATGGCTTGCCATTCTCTAAGTCTAGGAAACAAACTAAGATCTCTTTCCTAGACCTAGGGTTTCAATATTTAGTTGAGTCTTACAACCTTTATCCATTTTCCAATACCACTTTTGGTACTACCTTTGTACTCTGGTACATTCCCTACCCTTAAATACCACCTTTTAATTTTTTTCGTACAAAATAAGTGTGTTTTTCAACTTCGACTACTTGTGTGAGTTGGTGGGACAACCTCTAGCGAGGTGGCGAGACTAAAGTCTACTTAGCAACCGACCTTCTAAAATGGGATAACTCATCATCCTTTCAATGTTTAGCTTTACTTGGAACAAAGTTTACCCACTATCAGCTCAATTCGTAATCTTTGTATCCAAACAAAACATTTGAAGACATATATCTCTTTTGAAAAACATATTTTCAAAATAATTTTTAATTTCAAATGAGGAGGTAGTGCATTCTAAATTAACTTGAAGTAAAGGTCTTACCTGATGAGTAAACTCTTCCTAACTCTACCCAAGGCACCATAGCCTAGGCTTTGATACCACTATTGTAACACCCTACCTCCACAACCCAAATTATCTTGGCACGTTTGCATGCTTGCTCGCTAGACATCTTGTGGGCCACTCGGGAGGCGGAGACGTCACATTATTTGTATTTCTTTCAATCTCAATTCTGTGAGACATACACTTAAACAGATTTCATAATGCACATGTGGAATCATTTGATAAAATAAATCAAAATTAGTAATTGATTTGAATATTCATAAATTATAAGGACCCTTGATCTTTATTATATTGAACTGAACTTTAACATAAAATAGAAATTAGGGCTAGCATGCCCGACCTAAAAATTTCATGAATGGAATTTAACTCCAACTATGCAGCATCCATTCAAAAATTCTCTGAAAGGTTAGAAACTGAAGGGTGAGCATACGTGCCCAGTGGATCGGTCTAAATATTTAATTCATTATTTCAAATCAAATAAAACATGCATAACAAACACTTGAAAATATTATGTGATTCAAACAGTTGTTTGTTATTATTTGATGTTAGAACCAAAAGGGTTACACCTTAGTATTCCATATTTAGGGGATGAGGTCAAATATGAACCTGCAAACTTATCATTGATGAAGTGGGGTTAAATTCGAACTCTCAATTCATACCCACCCTGAAAATACCCGTTTGCAACACTTATGATGAAAAAATTGTCATCGCATTCATACGTGGTTGATAATTTCCGTTTAATCTTTCATTAGTGATGGATAGTGGCATAATGAATTCAAGGTAATAGTAAATAGCATGTATTCATGGAAAGCATGTCATAACATGGATCACATAATCACAATCATGCATCATTAGCATATAACCCTAAGCATACATTTCTAGGCATGGCATATATAATCATGACATGTTTCTAAGCTAAGCAAACAACTATGCACATAATACTTGGACCAAAATAATAAGATAAAATTTAGAAATTAGTTCCACCTTCTATTGCTAATCCTTTTGATATTTGATAGCACAAGCTATTTGATCCTTCCACCTCAAATCCCCTTTGTTGCTCACACACTTCTCGCATAAAATTGGTACAGAACTCTGTTACTCTACCTTCCTAATACTCAATTGTTTTTTAGAATAGTCAAAGAAATAAAAAAGATGCCAAGAGGGAGGTAGAGAGAGCAAGAAGAAACTCGTCTAGTTGTTGCTGGGTTGAAGAGAATGGTGTGAGGTGCAAGGTTTATATAGAGTTTTAACGGGCATGAATTGGCAAGTTTGGAGTGTTTTCAATAAAGGAAACTTGCTAATTCTTCAAATTTTCATGCTCCCCATACACAAGATTTAGCAAGGGGCGTTTTAGGGTTTTGGAGGCTTTTAGAAACCCTTTTCATGGTAGATTTCTATTTTTTTGTTTTGCATTTTTTGACGCACTACCACAATAACACACTATCGTTACTACAATAGTTGTTCGATGCTTCTTTTTTTATTTTTGTGCAAAATACTGCATTATTGCAGTAGTGTTTTCACTACCACGATAGCCAGAGTACATATTATTGTTATTATTGTTATTTTGAGTTTGCCTACCTTTTGTATCTTAAAATTTACATCATTCGTTCCAAAATGTGTATAAAAGTTTAAAAATAATTTAATTGAATTTTTGCACAAATTTTTAGAGTATTACATGAAGAGCAGGTTTCAATGCCTTATGGCATTTCTCTTAGATCTATAATTAATTCTTCTAGTCTCTACATAGGAGTAAGTCAGGTTGTATTAGTGGAATGGGTTCTTATGGTTGTCAACATGGATGATTCCTGTGCATCTTAATATACAATTGTTACAAGTACCTGTTTACTATCACATGAAGCAATCTATACAACTTGTGTACATATTGAAACTTAACTAAAATTTTTTGTTCATTCAAAGTTTTGTACGCATCATCATTGACCAAAAATTCAAAATGTCCATTGTACCCCTACAGTAACAGTTTAACATTTCATTCACATCCCAAAAACTCTCAAACTTCACTTTTTACACACAACCAAATACTTTGTTTTACCACTAGTAAATCTATCTACCACATTTCTTAAAAGCTTTTTGTACAAGTTTTTCCTTAAAAGGTCTTGCTTCCCTCTTTTTCTTAATTAATATTCAAGGAACTATGTAACACCCTACCTTTACCGCACTAGACATGTTATTGTCACATGCCTGTATCGATCACTCGAGTTGCACCGAGAGGCAGGCAATGTCACATTAATCCTTCATTCTTTTTTTCAAGTCTCAACTTCTTGAGACTTCCTAAGCACTTAAGATTACATGCAACATATGTAAAATCATTGATATAAATAAATCAACATCATTTATTAATAATTCAAAATTCAAGAGGTAAAATGACCCTCATGTTTATAGCATCGAAATTAACTTAGAAATAGAAAAATAGGACCAACATGCCCTGCTTAAATATTTCATGAATACTAAAGTTAAACATCAACTATGCTTCAGAGGATTCCTGTAAGATTGAAAAAGGAAAGGTGAGTCGAAAGCCCAACAGATCATCCCAATTATATAACTTGTTATTTCAATCAAAAAATACATACATGGCAAACACTTCCAAAGATTATGTGATTGAAATAGTTGTTTATTTACAATTGACATTAAGACCAAAAGGGTTACACCTCTGTGTTCCACATGTAGAGAGAGAAGTCAAATTGGACATTCAAACCCATGATTGATGAAGTGGGGTCGAACACCCAATTCACATCTTAGGAAGTGAAGTTAATACGAACACTCAATTTCAATTCAAAATAACCATTTTGGAACACACACGGTGGAGTACCCTCATTGCGTCAGTATGTGGTTATGATTTTTATTAATCTTTCATTAGTGATTAAATATGCCAACATCAATTTCAAACAGGTAGATAAAAATGTAAATATCTAAGCATGATATTCATGTTGAGC
>JAJIYU010019867.1:0-10659 GCA_030144865.1 Tinospora cordifolia | reverse complement strand
ATTCCAATCATTCTGACATCGTCCCATCACATGAGGTTTGCAAAGATGGCTTAACAGCGGTTGGGCGAACTCGTCTTGGTGAGAGAGTTTCGTCAGGCCGCTGTGCCGGTCGGGCCGCCTTTGACCTAGAGCAGGGGGTCCCAACATCATTGGTTTTGAAGCTTGAAACATTTACCTTCTGCAATAGAGATTTCAGATAATTAATTTCTTCAAAAATTTTATCAAAATCCTCTTTCAACATTATTTTGATCTTGTTACAATAATTGCACTGCCTTCCAGGTATACCCATGGTTGCGGCAACCTTATTTACAGGAATATTACCGCCAATAGTTTTATTTATAGGAGACGACAAAAAGAAAATTGGGGGATCAACAAAAACATCGTAATCTGAAAATTGATGTTTGCCCCCATCTTGTTCTGTAATCAAGCCATCCATGTATGGCTGGAGTAGCTCATTGGGGCTTGCTACAAAATGTTTGAACTGAAAATAGCCAAATATTAGATCATAAGAAATTTGACAACAAAGAATAGTTCAATTATAATATAAATGTTGTGTATATATAATATATGATCAAATACATGAAAATTACCTTATTAACTGATAAATTGTTCAACACCTTCTCCGTGCTGTAGAAATTGGGCGTGCCAATGCAAGTCCAGTTTAGTATATGAGGAAATCTATTGATACATCGATTGACAAACAAACCATCAATATCAACAACACACTCATAAAACTAAACTTGTAATGCGATTGGGAACCCAAGAAGCCTGTACATGATCGGGTATTTGCCCCTCCCAGCTTCCAGCCGAATTGCATTCGCTGCAAAATTATCCTTCATGGATTCCATTGTTGTGTCAAAAAGAGCCCTGCCCCAAGGATAATCCATATATTCACTAGTTTGTATAAGTTCAAAATCAACTTCATTTACCAACTTTTCCATTTTATTAGGAAACAAAAAACAATTAATGAAGAACAAAACCACAATCTTCACAGCATCATCGTCATTCTCCCATGCCCTATTTGTAAATGCGTCAACTATACACTTCTTGTTTATACGAGCCACTCCCTTAAAGTATTTATCCTTCAAAATTTTATCCTCAAAACCAGTTGAATGTTTTTGGTTTTTATGGTGCATTTCAAACCCATTATCATTGCAAATTCAACTATGGAGAATTTTGCAATAATGTTATTGAAATTGAAGACCAGAATAGACTTGTCTTCTTGAACAATTTCTCTCAACAATATGTTATGAACAATCTGAGATTGTCAAAACAACTGCTTCATATCAAGAAAGTGGCCAAAGCAAGTCTCCCAGAACTTGAGCAACTGGTAATCTGTCAGAGTGGAAATCAACATGTTGCGTGCGTTGAAGTTAGTCAGGCACCCAACCTTGGCTGAGTATCTATCTTCAGGTTCAACAATATATTGATATTCCTGCAGGTGTATAATACCATAATAACGTGTTAAAAAGTGTATAATAACAAAATAAAAAGGTGTATAATATCAGAATAATCATTCAAATGAATATAACATCATTATACATCTTTATATCAGAATAAACATTATAATAGTATAACATCTTTATACTCAATTATCGTAGTTCAAAGAAAGTTGAACATACCACACAACCATTCACTATCACATTTAGACAAATATGAATACAAGATTTGGAAGAGTGAAATTTACTTGGTTCTCAGTATTTACGTTCGTCATGTTGGTAGAGGATGAACACTCGTTCTTCATTGTAACAGTGGAAATCGCAAGTAAATGAATAACTGAATCGAAGAAGACAGAGACATTAGGGCATAAAAATGGAAACAACCTGAATCGAAAGCTAAATAGCAAAGATGTGATTTGCGCGCATGTATACATACACACACACACACACACACACACACACACACACACACATATATATATATATATATATATATATTTATACGATAATTCTGAATGAATAATACGGGTATAACATAAGAATAATACATGTATAATATTTGAATAATGAAAAAATATGCGTGAATAGTGGTATAATGTGAGGATAATATCTGAATAATTCATGTATAAGAATTGTTCAGTCATTTGGCAAAAAAATTTGGGATGAATAATGCGAGGATAAATGAATAATGCGCACACACACACACACACACATATATATATATACTTTAATTTTGATTGAATAATGCGGGTATAACAAAAGAATAATTCATGTATAATGTGCGTGAATAGAGGTATAATGTGAGAATAATTTCATAATAATGCGAGGAAAAACTAATAATGTGCTCATATATATATATATATGTATGTATATATGTATGTATGTATGTATTTTATTTATAACTGAATAATGCAAGTATAACAAACGAATAATTAATGTATAATGCGTGTAAATAGCAGTATAATCTGAGAATAATTTCATAGAATTATTTATATAATTGATTACATATATAATATATATGTATATGTATATGTATGTATGTATGTATGTATGTATATTTGGGTTAACTAATACCCAAATATACATACATATATTTGGTATAAATAGCAAATATATGTATGTATGTATTTGTTATATGAAGTAAAAGTACTAAATTATTAATTTTTAACGATAAAACTAAATTTTTAACAAATAAATGGTCTAAAGTCAAAAAATCAAATTTAATTCTAAATTTGTTTTAATGTAAAATTTTTTTATTATATATAGCATAGATAAACATATTAAATGTATTCAAAGAATGTTCTTATATTATTTTACTTATTTTCAAATGTTATTTGAGATTTTAACAAAACAAGATCATTTGGTATTATTACAGAAAAAAAATATGATAGAATACGTTTAAAATGTGGAATTTATACATAATTTTACTAACTATATATGCATTAATAATAATAATACTAATACTAATGATAATAATAATAATAATAATAATAAACCATATATTATTATTAAAGTTAATAATGAGTTGCATTATACCATTATTCATGCGTTATCCATCGCTTGCTATTTTATACCAATATTCTATCATTACTTGCATTATTTTATGATTATTCATACCTTATACATACTTTATACCGAATTTTATTCACATGTTATCCTTTCATTGTTCATATGTTATCCCTGCATTTTTTATCAAAACAACTGAACGATTTTATACCTGTATTATTCAATTATTATTCTTGCATTATACCATTATTGACGCATTATACGTTGCTTTGTATGTTATATCTCTACCATTACTAGCATTATTCCATAATTATTCATATGTTATTTATATGTTGTACTGCATTTTTATACCAATAATCAAATAATTATTATACTCGCATTATTCAGATATTATTCTTATAGTACACCATTACTCGCATTATTTCATGATTATTCATATGCTATACATATTTTATACCGAATTTTATTCACGTGTTATCATTGCATTATTTATATGTTATCCCCGCATTTTTTACGAAAACAACCGAACAATTTTATACCCGTATTATCCAGTTATTATTCTTGCATTATACCATTATTGACGCATTATTTGTTGCTTGATATGTTATATCTATACCATTACTGGCATTATTCCATAATTATTCATATGTTATGCATACGTTATACCACATTTTCATATCAACAATTGAACAATTTTTGTACTCGCATTATTCAAATATTATTCTTGCATTATACCATTACTTGCATTATTTCATGATTATTCATATGTTATACATACTTTATACTGAACTTTATTCAAATGTCATCTCTGCATTATTCACATGTTATCCCCACATTTTTTACCAAAATAATCGAACAATTTTATATTCGTATTATTTAGTTATTATTCTTGCATTATACCATTCTTAAAGTATTTATCTATTGCTTGGTATGTTATACCTCTACCATTACTTGCGTTATTCCATAATTATTCATATGTTATGTATACGTTATACCGCATTTTATTTACATGTTATCTCTGCATTATTCACATGTTAACCCTGCATTTTTGTATCAACAACCGAACAATCGTTATACTCGAATTATTCATATATTATTCTCACATTATACTACAAAAAATATAAAAAGAAAAAAAATTAATTCCCCCCCTAAAAAAAAATCACGCGGGAAACTCATTTTCTTCAAAGTCACTATTGTTCAATCATCTTCTTTGTGCGTTTAAGTTCTTCGATTTTCACTGGTCATCTTTCTTCTGTTAATCTTCTTGTTGTTCTTCTTTGGGTGTTTGAGAACGAAATATCTACTTCTGCATTTAAGAACAAAATCTCTGCTTGTAACGGTTGGTCTTCTTCTTTAGGCATTTCAGTTTATCGATCTTCTTTGTTTGTCTTTCTTCTGTTAATCTCCATTTGTTGTTGTTGTCCTTCTTTGAGTAGTTGGGAACAAAATATTTGCTTCTGCATTTGGGAACGAAATCTCTGCTTGTAATGGTTGGTTTTCTTGTTTGTGCATTTCAGTTCATCGATCTTCTTTGTTTATCTTTTTTCTGTTAATCTTCATTTATTGTTGTTGTTTTTCTTTAGGTAGTTGAGAACGAAATATTTGCTTCTACATTTGGAAACAAAATTTCTGCTTCTAACAGTTGATCTTCTTTGTGGGTTTGGTAATTGATGTTGTTCTTTTGTTATTATTATTATTATTTTTCTTTTTTGGTTGTTCTTGTTGTTGTTATTGAATTTCTGTTTAAGTTTATATGCTTTGATTATATATTAAATCCTACTTTTTAATTATGTGATAGTTATTTATTACCTCTAAAGTAATTAATTAATTCCTTTTCATTTTTTATCAATAGACATTTATATCTTCTATAGCCATTATAACAAGAAAGAAGACTTTAGAAGCTGGTGAAGTAAGTATTTTATTTTCAGTGATATTCATAATGATGCGTTTTTGGTCAAATTTATATAAATATTATAAGACAAATAATTCTATATATATAAATGCATTTTTTTTTCAAGTCTTCTAAACAAGTTGAGAAGAGAGGTAAGAAGTAATGGATAACCATGTTGGCTGCAATGAATCATTCTGAGAATGAAGGTGTAAGACTATCTAATGAGGACTTAACTCACCAAGATCATCACCTAAAATAGAAAGTAGTACAAAAGCAACAAAGACTGATAGCACAACAATAAAGAAGCGTGCACCCACTAGGATAGGATTGGTTTTGGACATGCTCCTAGAATGGAAGTTGAGTTCAATGAAAGAGGGCAGCCAGTGTCAACTAATTCTGAGAAGCTATCATCTTATATTGGTGTAATTGTGCGAGAGCACGTGCCTATAGTAATTAAAGATTGGCATCATGTGGCTCCAAGATTAAAGAACAACTTTGGAGGTTAATTGAGGTGTGTCTATAATTGAATTATTTATTCTTAAGAGATTCTAATACTTTATTTGTAGAAATTTTTTAATTTATCCTTTTCTCGTGCATATCAGACAAGATTTGTAGTTGACAAGTCTAATAAGGCTATGATATTGCAAAAGATGGGACACAGCTGGAGGCATTATAAGTCTAAAGTTTCTACAACAATTAGAGAAGCAATAAAAAAAAAGATAAAAACTTTGTAGACAAATATCTTAAGCCTAACAATGTGATGTCTCCTAAAGAGTGAAATACTTTTGTTGAAGAAAGACTGTCCGAAGAGTTTTAGGTTTACTGTTTGTTTCTTATATATATATAATTTAAATTTGAATCATCTCTTCTTTTTCATTATTATTAATATATTCATTTTATTAGACAACAAGCAAAAAACTTAGTGAAATGAGGAATAGTCAAAAACTATTGCACACAATGAGTAGGAAGGGCTATGCTCGTTTGGAGCATGAATTGGTAATGGTCTTGACACATACTTCATATAATTTTTCCTCTTTTTATTTTTATATAAGCATATGTGTTGTAAATGTTACTATTTTCCATATTTTATAAGGAGACCAATGAAAATTCAGATTCAGTTGCAAGAGTAGATGTATGGACAAAAGGTTATTTGAGAAAGAATGACAAACCTTTAAATGAAGCAATTCAAGAAGCAATTGTAACTAAATCATTAAAGCAAATGATATGTAGTTATATATATTGAAATTATATAACAATAGAAAGTTATCAAGTTAATTTACTTATTTTTATGTGAATGCATGAAAAGATTAATGACATTAGTCAATCTACCACCAATTTAGTCGAGAGAGATAACTTAGGAGAGGAGGCCATTACTAAAGTATTGAGACCTGAGTGTCGTGGGCGAGTTTGAGGTCTTGAATTTGGGACAACACCTTCAAAGGTTGATGCTCAAATTTAAAGTAATGAAAAATTAAAGGTCTTAGAGAATATAATTCAAGATCAAGCATAAAAAATAAATACTCTTGAAGCAAAATCAAAGAAAATGGATAAACTCGAGAAAAGAGTTGAAGCATTGACTGTCATGTTCTTAATGCAATCTTAACAAGTGACAACTAGGTTAAAATCTTCTTTACAGTTTAATTTATTATTGAAATTTATATAGGGAAATATATTTTATGTATGGTTTAACAACTTCAAAGCCCAAGTGGAAGAGACATGAATATGATACATTCGAACGCTCAAACACCACAAATAAGCTATATTTTGAACCCAACTTTGATTATAAACTTTTATTCTTATAATATTTATATTATCTTTAATTTGTTTACGTATTATGTAGTCACAACAAGGTAGCAAGCCCACCCAAGAAAAATTGCCTCTAGAGAATGCTAGATGCGAATTATTAAATTGACATCCCGAAAATGAAAGAGACGAAGAAGTTGTAATAGTAAAAAAGATTTCTTCTACAAATCCTAAGGCTAAAGTTCATGGCCTCTCATTAGGCTTTGATTTTTGGAGACTTTGGGTTGTAAAGGTAGTGAATGAAGATGCTGATTTATATAGGCCAACATCAGAAATTCATTACTTGAGTGATGTTATTGGAAGTACAATTGCTTGGCCAAAGAAGTACATAAGACTATTATAAATAATAATTACACTTTTTGATGGATTGTATATATGTTTGATGGATTGTATATATATTTGATGGATTGTATATATATATGTTTGATGGATTGTATATATGTTTGATGGATTGCATATACTAAATAAGACATTTAAAACAATAGGACAAATATTTAATAATGTTTATTTTATATTATGAATTTACAAATACAGATAAATATATGCAATATATATTATAGTAAAATATTTTTACAATTAAAAAAAAAATTAACACATATGACAAGGTTCAGTTTTCGTTGTAAGATATATGATATAATAACGTGTAGGCAATTGTTGTTGAAATATTGCAACTTTCACAACGGGCATGTGCATATTGTTAAGTAATGGACATACAACAACAATCACCTGACCGTTGTTGAAAGGTTAAAAGGGTAGGTTTTTCATAAGGTTTGCCCGTTGTTATCACACATCTACAACAACAAGCATTATGACTGTTGTTGAGTATGTGTTAAAAGATCGAAACATTTAACAACGTTCGAACGTTGTTGTAACCTCAGCTTTAGAACGATACACAACGCATTATAACAACAGACACGTGACTATTGTTAAAGGTTAAGGTTTCCACAACGTGTGTCTGTTGTTATAACATCTCTACAACAATAGGCATAATGATCGTGGTCGAATATGTGTTAAAAGATTGAATCATTTAACAACGGATGAACATTGTTGTAACCTCACTGCTAGATCAATACACAACTCTTTACAACAACAGGCTCGTAACCGTTGTTAAAAATAGTCGACCGTTTAGCAATACCCTGATCGACAACATCACCATAAACGTTGTCATATGGGTATAACAACGAACATTGCACGTTGTTGTAGGTACAATTTCTTATAGTATTTTTTTTCTTTCCTACAGTAAGTTGAAGGAAACACAAAAGTTGAAAATCTTCTACTCTATTCAATGTATTAACACCCACCAATATATATTTTATAGTGCCACAAATTCAACCTTGTCTGATACCAATTTGTAGAGATTTATGCAACAAAACACGCACACACAAAGATGCAAATAACACAAGAAAAAGACATAAATTTATGTGATTTGGTAAAAATTCTCCTACTCTACAGGAGATGAAAGAATTTATTAATTTAGGAGAAAGTTTAATTATACCACTCAATATAATTTTTTAATTTTTTAATTTATAAATTTTTATTTCTCTACCCTATTATATAAAGCCTTTCACTTTGTATCATATTCAGAATTATAAAAAAAAAGCTTCTACTTCAGTTTTCTATTCTAATTAGAAGTTTGAAATCGATATATATCGGAAAACTAATAAAAAAAAACTCATAAAAAATAAAAACTACACTTTTTGAGAGCCCACAAGAGTCCTAGACGACAAATATATATAACATAACATACCACAAAGGTTTATCATGAATCAATATAGCACGGAGCTCGTGACTTCTGCTTCTGATCCTTATATATATATATATAGAAACTGGTCTCCGTGTTGGGCGCCCATTTGAAGATGTACCATCAACGTCGACTCGTACGCCATCTTTTACGGCACCAACATTTGATGCTGTACGCCATTCCGCTTCGGCATTGGAAACAAGTTTGGACCACATGCCCAGCTGCAGAACTACAGTAAATGAAAAGTAACAAGTCAAAGGCTGAGCATGTGACTCGGTGCAACAAATCTCTCGACACCGAACTGTTGAAAATAGAGCGATGCCGTGGTGTATCCGTTGATGGTATCTTAACAATGCATTGTTCATTGCAATGATTTTAAGCTTTTAATAAATTTTTATAGTGTTAGTATAATTTCTAAAATTACATAAAATATCATTTTTTTTTAAATAATGTTGATGTTATTATTATAGTTATACTTTTATATAATTATATTTTTTAAAATTATTAAATAAAAAAGTATATACTTTAAACTATGGATATTACCATAAGATAATACAATTAGAACATTTACATTAGTTTTTCCTTCCTTTAACTCATTGTCGGCTGAATTTTTTGCCCAAATTGGTTTATTAGTGAATTATTTAATTATTCACGAACATTAACTTTTTATCTTTTTTATTTGCATTTTCTAAGGTAAATTGAAAAGAAAAGAAAACCTCACTCTTATCTGGAAACCTTAATATGATCTACATTAAATATAATGACGTTACCTACGAGTAGAGGTAACAATTAGTGTTAGCGTGTCATAAATGAATCTTGTTGTCAATAAGTATTACTCATATAATTTAAACTCAAATTTGACTTATTTATTAATTATGTCAAATATACAAACCTATAACTAACCTATTCATTAATCGTGCCATAGTATGTATATATAATCTATTTAACTTTTTGTAACCAATTTTTAAAATTATTTTTTATAAAAGATATTAATAAAAATATAAAATATAAATAAATTACTAAAAATAAATAAATTTAAAAATATTTAAATAATAATAATAATTATAAAATTATGTCATCAACATATTAATAAATATATTAATTTTAAATTAATATATTTATAATTTGTTAACTTGTCCATAATCGTGTTGTAACACCCCGCCTCCCAAGTCTCATCTTCCACGTCATCTGACGGTTCAATTTTATTTCATCAAAAATCTTGGGATGCCCGAGAGACAGGCCTGTGCTACATTTTCTTCTTTCTAGACCTAAATGCATCAGGGTTCCTGTGTACATTTGTCTATGTACAAAATGACATCAAGGTAAATAATTTTTTTCATTTATTCATTCGACGAATTCTGAGTACAATAAACCATTACAGCGGAAAATAAGTTTAAAATTAGAAATACATGATTTCACTTAGGCAGATGTGCCCTACATTGAAATAAATAAAAACTTTCAGTAGAAAAATCTCCTCACAGGCTGATTAATTTCCTGTTGTGAAAAATAAGGGGGGTGAGCTACACAGCTTAGTGAATCATTCCATCTATTTAATCCATTATTCCAACCAGACAATGCAAGCAGATCAAATACTTTGAGAGATTAATTTGATTCACCCAATATATTAATTCAGTCGTAATTTAGACCGAACGGGAATACCCTCTGTGCCCCAGATCTAGGAAGAGAGATCAATTCTGAAACTCAAACCCATTTCCAGTGGGTTCATTTTTGAAACCCGTGCCATGCTGGTGTCATTATTGACAATCAGTTCTAATTCTACATGGAACACAGAAAGTCCCCGTACCGGTACGTGGTTGAAATCTCATTTAATCTGACTTTTGTGTGCAAGAGCATGGTAGATAAATATTTCAACAGAAATTGAATATACTACAATATAACATGATAAATCAACAAAAGCACAGATGTTCGATTTCTGATGTAGAAGATCGTACGAGACGCAACTACAGAGCATACTCTCTCAAACAAGGAAAAGACTTTCGATTTCTGATGTAGAAGATCGTACAAGACGCAACTACAGTGTCGGGACCCCTTCCTTAGGATGAAGGGCGAACCGACCGGCACAGTGTCCCAACAAACCCGTTCACAAGCCAAGCTTGCCGAGACACTGTTAAGCCTTAATCATACTACCGACATCACACACTATCAGAGTAATCATAAGTAATGCAGAAGAATTTAACATATGAACACCAATGAGAACTTCATATTTCCAAAACAAGTCATTACACATGTGTAGCAACGGGAGAGACTATTCATTATAT
>JAJIYU010019866.1:0-10645 GCA_030144865.1 Tinospora cordifolia | reverse complement strand
CTCTCAATGAGATCACTCCTTCATTTCAACAACCAAATAACCATCCTAAATCTATCATACTAGTGTCCAAACACACAAATAAGGGAAATACACAACAACTTATTCCATTGCTTTAATTTCCAACCATTAAACTCACAATAGTAAGTTCAAAAACGGATCTTCATCACTTTGATGTACTAACTATTGATAGATGTTCTTAAATTAGCTCAAAACTTAATGAAAACCCAAAGAAAATCATAAAACTCACCTTGAATCGTTCTCCCGTCGCTCCTCTCCGTTTCCCAAGCAATTTCAGTGAAAATGAGAAAATCTGCGCTTGGAATGTATATATAACTCACACACTGACTGCGGTCTTCACTTTTTGGACCTCGATCATTGGACAGATTTCTCTTCATGGACCTCGGTCTTCACTTTATTGACCTCGGTCATTCCTTTATGGACCGCGGTCGGCACTTCACGGACCGCGGTCACCAATGTGATCTAGTTCTCGTTTCTACAATTTTTCCACTGTTGACCACGGTCGGCCTTTAATGACCGCGGTCCACAGTGTTCTGCACATTTTCTGGGTTTTCACATTCACGGACCGCGGTCGGTAGCAAGACGCTTATTTTTTAACACTTTTCCGCGCACGTTTCTAGCTATCGGAATGTTCTAATAAATTTTATCTTGATTAAATATCATATAATGATAATTAAAAACAAGTTTCCACTCATTTTTATATTTATTTTGAATTTTTAAAAATTCATGTTGACGTAGATACATTATAAAACCTAAGGTGATCACAATAGTGTAATCCTCAAGTGCTCAGCATGCTCTTCACAAGACCTTGAATAGATCAAGATATCATCGACGAAGATAATTACAAAGGCATCGAGATATGGCTGAAACACTCTCTACATGAGGTCCATAAGCAAACTGGGGCATTTGTCACGTCGAGCGGCATAACTAAGAACTCGTAATGTTCATATTAAGTGCGGAATGTAGTCTTCTATACATCTTCTCTGACTCTCAGTTGATGGTACTCAAATCTCAAATCAATCTTTCAAAACACCTTGGCACCCTTAAGCTGATCAAATAAGTCATCGATACGTGAAAAAGGGTACTTATTCTTAATCATCACCTTGGTCAACTATTGGCAGTCGATTCATAAACAGAGGCTTCCATATTTCTTTTTCATAAACAATACCTAAACAACCCAAGGTGACACACTAGGGGAAATGAAACCCTTACTCAAAAACTCTACACAGGTCGTGTCCTTGGAATCACCTCAATAATGAAACAATCTCCCGCTTAGGGGGCAAGTCAGGTAGATCCTCAAGGACATGTCAGGAAAATCTCTAGTGATAGGGATCTCATCAATACTCGACCGTGAAGGTGTCTAACCTCTGGTGATTAAACTAGGGTAGGGTATCAATCTCATGTTGTGTCACCAATCTGTCATGAGTACTATGTATATCAAAAGCTCTGCCCTAAAAGACAATAGTGGATTGTCTTGGAATCTAAAACACAACCCTCTTGGCAAAACAATCAACATGTGCATGGTACACAACTACCCAATCCATCTCGAGTATGGCATCAAACTCAAGAAACTTCAACACTCAGAGGTCTATAATAGTCTCAAAGTCCCCCAATCTAAGCACACACCTCTCACCTATGCCTCTAGGTTCAAGCATCTCATACCACTATTGCCCATCAACATAAATTTTCACTTAGAGGTCTCATTGCACCCAAACAATTTTGCAAGTGTCTCAATGTCCAAGGCTTCCTAAGCCCCACTACACTTGACCGTCCCATACCAGCCAAGCATAGGGAAACAAGTTCGTTCAAAGCCATCGATCACTCACTAAACATGGTCTATCATTCTCCAAGTCTAGGATTCCTCCATATCCCCGAATTCCTATGCGTCCCTAGCCACACAAAAACCAAAGATATAAGATCCTCTCGATCTAGTGTCCTAAACAAACAAGTGTTTCGTTTCACATGTTATCAATCTCTAGCTTATGCCCTAAAAGCTTTTATTTATGATCTACTCCGCAACCTTGACAACACCCAAGCTATACTTAAGGTCTTTCCCTAAACCTAAATATGCAATGTATTTGCTGCCCAACTCCTTGGTAGGACTAGCAATTCATAGTACATACTCTAGACTCTTGTCCAGTGACTCACTAACTGATGAACTAAGTGAGCTACTAACTAAGCTCTATAAGAGCATCTCACCAAACTAGTACCACCTTTGGCTTCAAACTAGACTTTTTCCAGCGAGTTACTAACTGAACTCTTTTCCTGTGAGCTACTGACTGAACTCTTCCTAGAGAGCTATGGACTGAATTCTGATACCACCTTTAATAACACCTTAGCCCCTGAATCCTATCTCATACACCGATGAATGCATGTCTTCTTCTCTCACCTCAAGATGGAATCACGTCGAACGATGCAATCACTCCTGCTTTCAATATTCGAGAATTGGAACATTACTTGTAATCTTTCCTTTCTCACACCATCCCAATAAAATATCATAATGCGAAAACATAAACAATAAAATCATGCATCATTTAAAATAGGGATGACATGTCTAAAAGTAATAACGTGATTAAACTCTGAGATTGTAACGCCCCAATTCTTGGTCCTTCGTTTCTGTCACATCTGTCACGCATGAGAGATGCACCATTAAATGTTGGCACAAATATCATCCGCTGAAAATTGGGACATTACTATTCTCACATTCAATTCATCATTAAATAATCACTGGACATACCAGAACTCATACACATAAATAATCACACTCTTGGACTTACCAAGGAGTAACACTTGGAAATCATGCAACGATCATCAAAAGTTAAATCATTAATCTCTACATTTGATTTTAAATAAACGTGGACAAATCCCAACCAAAATATTTGAACATGGCCTATGAGGCCAAAGTCTAAACCATAAAGACAATTAATTAATAATCCAAAACCAATCTGGAGGGCCATACACCCAGTCTAAACTAACTATCCAACGAAAGAAATCTAATAACAACCTCAACAGTGAGGCTTGCAACTCCTATAGTGCTCTATAGCACTATCAACTCGAACTGCCTCAAGGGTCACTTGAAATAAAGATATGGGGTGAGCTCAAGAGCTCAGTGGATCATACACAATACGTCAAAAGCATTGTTTAAATCAAAAATTGAACATGCAAACACTTATCATTCATTATGTGTTTCAAACATTTAGTTATCATCGGTCATTAATTAGACTGAAGGGTTTATCCTGGTGTTCTCTCATAATCACCATGTTGAAAAATCGAGAAAAATGCACTATGTGCCAAATTCCTAAGGGATAGGGGCACACCCATCACCCAACCCAGGAACTAGGGTCACATCCATTGCCCCATCTCCAAAAAACTAGGGTTACACCCATAGTTTTATCATTGGGAACTAGGGGCAAACCCATCATTCCTTATCATGAGAACACTGCGACGGTACGTGGTTCAACTCTAAATTTATCTTTGCTCGTGTATTAACAAACATTTCAGTTCAAGCATTATTATCAATTTATCACGTATAACGCATCATTATCTAAACAATGTAATCATTATGATCATCTCATTGATTTATAAATAACACAATAATCATCTCATGTGATAAAGAATTGTAAACACTAAACATGGATATATAACTTATGTTATTCTAGCATTCATCCATTCATGTCATTCATAAATCATATAAACGCATCCTAGCATGCTTCCAGGCATCCAAACAATGTAAACATCACATATTCAACATTAAAATTCAAATAATACTAAGGAGTAAAGTAATCGCTTCCACATGTATATCTTGTTCCCTTGGGCCTTTGTTTCATAATGAATTAGCACTATCTTTCAATCTATTAGATTCAGAACCACATTACATGAGTTTGAAACATTCCCAACATCTCTGAGATCATAATTTAATGATTCCTTAACATAGATGTCCTAAGATGTACGTATGGTCTCAAAGGATCACATTTCACCATTTTTCCTCTTATTACCGCAATAAAGAGTGGCATTATTACAATAATCCATGCATTATGCTTTCGTGTGCATTGTTTCGCTTGTGCTTTTCCCATGTGTTTAGTGTTCAAATACATGCACATTACTTTTAAAACACACATCAAACTAAAAGAATTCTTTATATCTTTGGGTTTTTCGCATTTCCTCTTTGTTTCCTACCAAAACAAGGTCTTCCAACCCTCAAATCACTTAAGCTTCAAAGGAAACATATTTACACTTAGCAAAATGATTTACAATGCTAAGAATTTAAGATTTCGAGTGGGTTCATGATTTTACTTGAGTACAAGATGTTTGGAACAACACCTCCATGGATCTTCTTTTTTGTGAAGCTTGTTCTTCACGAATCTAAACTCACAAACTAGTAGAGAGGGGTTTGAATGGATAGAAATCAATCTAGAATGGTAGGAAAGGGAAGAAAATTCGATTATTGGTGGCAAGCATCAATGCTTGGGAGTAGATGCGCAAATGTAAGGTAAAATGACGATTAGGGTTCGTCGACGCACTGTTCATATATATATATATATAATCCACATATTACCATGGTAACTCAAAGGATTACTGCTGTAACTAGAACCTTATTTTTCTATCTTTTTAATCAGATTACCGCGGTAATCATACAAATGACCGCGATAACCAAAACGTGGTGATTTTGATTTTTTTTCTGGGTTTTAGTCTAATGACTGCAGTAATCACTTTAATGACTGCAGTAACTAGCAAGCAATCACTTTTTGAAATTTCGTGCTTCGTTCTGTTATTGCCAAGTTTTTTGTCCATTGATTAAACGTCTCTTAAACCATGTTTTCATGAGTTTTTCAAGGTCTATTGTGCTTAAATTATTTTTATTCAAATTTACTAAATTTTTTATAAAATTTTTGGGATATTACAACCTATCCCTCTTAAAAGAATTTTGTTCTCAAAATTTAAAAGAGTGAGTACCTGTATGATGCTATTATATCAGATGTTTCTGGTAAAGAGATCTGGGTACTTTGTCCACATCTCGCTTTCTAACTCCCAGGTCGCCTCTTCTAGATCATGATGTCTCCATATTACCTTGAACAAAGGAATGTCCTTTGTCTTGAGCCTTTGCACCTTACAATCCAATATCTGGATTTTTGATTTCTTGTAAATCGCATCATCCCTAATATCAACCTCCTCCCAATGTATGATGTGAGAGGAGTCGAATTCGTATTTTCGCAACATCGATACATGGAATACATTGTGGATCGAGGACACTCTATTAGGCAATTCCAATTCATAGGTACATTCACCAACCCATCTAAGTATCTCGAATGGACCGATGAATTTAGGTGATATGTTTCCCTCGATCCCAAAATGCTTGATCCTTTTATGAAGGCTGATTCTTAGAAAAACTCTGTCACCTGGTTCAAATTCTAAAGGTCTTCTTCTTTTGTCTGCATAGCTTTTCTGCCTACTCTGAGTTGTAGTTAACCTCTTTTGGATCTGTTTTATTTGTCCATTCATCTTTTGCATTAGGTCAGGTCTTGTGAGTACATGGTCCTCAAAGTGTGCCCAACATGATAGGGATCGATAGGGTCGACCATAGAGCGCTTCATATGGAGCCATTCGTATGCTCGCCTAATAATCATTATTATAGGCGAATTCTACCAAGTGTAAGTACTTGTTTCAATTGCCCTTGAAGTAAATGACACATGTTCTCAACATGTCTTCCAATATCTATATAACGCTCACAGACTACCCCTCTATTTAAGGATGGAATGCAGTACTCATAGTGAGTTTGCTGTCGAGTTCCTTTTATAGGCTCTGCCAGAATTGAAATGTAAATCTGGAATCTATATCCGACACAATGGTCTTAGGTACACCATGTAGCCTTTCTATATCTTTGACATATAGTTCTCCAAGCTTTCCCATTGAATTTGTAGATCAAATGGGTAAGAAGTGAGCTACCTTCATGAGGCGATCTACAATTACCCATACTGCGTCCTCTACCTTCTGGTTCCTAGGTAAGCCACTGACGAAATCCATTGCAATATTGTTTCACTTCCACTCAAGAACTAGAAATGGTTGTAACATCCCTAAGGGTCTTCTATGTTCTGCCTTCACCTGTTGACATGTCAAATACTTAGAGAATACTTGGAAATGTCCCTCTTCATGCCTCTCCACCAATACATTCTCTTGAGATTTTGGTGCATCTTATCTCCTCCTAGATACATAGTGTACTTGGTCTGCTGGGCCTCATCCAAGATGATTGTTTTGCTCTACCCACACTCAGGAGCACAAATTCTATCCCCAAGTTTGAGTGTACCATCTGCATCAATTTTGAAGTATGTGTGTTTCCCTAACTTTACACCCCCAATCAGATCATTAATCCACTTATCCCCTTTTTGTTCATCTCTTATCTGATGTAAGAGATTTGGTTGGCAAGTCATAGCGCATAGATAAACTTGGTCTTTTTCTGAAGTTATACCTGAGTTATAGTCACAAATCAACTAATAGATTTCACCCTTTTCTTCATCCTTCTTACTAAATTTCCTGCTAAGTGCATCAGCCACCACGTTACCCTTCCCTGGATGATAGTGTCGTTGAAAGTCATTATCTTTCAGGAATTTTATCCACATTTGTTGTTGAAGGTTCAATTCCTTCTAGGTCTTCAGGCTCTTATGATTGAAAAATAAATCAAAACTCTTCCCATAAAGATAATGCCTCCAGATCTTCAACGCAAAAACAATTGTCATTAATTCTAGATCATGTGTGGGTTAATTCTATTCATGGTTCCTCAACTAATGTGAAGCATAAGCTATTCCCCTCCCATCTTACATTAATACAGTGCCCCAATCAATTTTGTGAAGCATCAGTATATAGGACATACTTCACCCTATGAGTAGGTGTGACCAAGATTAGTGTTGAAGTTAACCTCTTCTTCAATTCTTGGAATGATTGTTCTCACTTACCATCCCAAACAAATTTTTCTCCCTTTCTGGTTAACTTGGTTATTGGTCTAGCCAACTTCGAGAAGTCTTGGATAAATCTGCAGTAATATCCAGCCAAACCTAAGATGCCTCTAATTTCTATCACAGTCTTAGGCTACCTCCAGTTGGATACCGCTTCTACTTTCTCTGGGTCCATAGATATTTCTTCAGTTGAGACGACATATCTAAGGAACTTGACATTCTTCATCCAGAACACACATTTGCTAAACTAAGCGTAGTTCTTTTCAAGATTTCTATGACAATCCTTAGATGTTCCACTTGTTCAATCTCTGATTTAGAGTATATCAGAATGTCATCAACAAATACGACAACCAACTGATCCAAATACTTTGTGAAGATTCTATTTATCAGATCCATAAATGCAGCCGGTGTGTTGGTCAAACCAAATGGCATCATCGTGAAATCGAAATTCTCATATCGAGTTCTAAAGGCTATCTTATTATGTCAAACTTTCAAATCCTCAATTGAGAATATCTAAACCTTAGATTAATCTTGGAGAAATGAGTGGCTCCCCTCAACTGATCAAATAGGCCATCTATCCAAGTCAATGGATACTTGTTCTTTATTGTCACTTGGTTTAACTTTTGGCAGTCAACACAAAACCTCATAGATCCCTCTTTTTTTTCACAAACAAAATAGGAGCTCCCCATGTTGATTCACTAGTCTGATAAATCTCTTCTCATGGAGCTCACCTAGTTGTTTTTTAAGCTCAATCAATCCCACTGGTGCCATTCTATAAGGGGGAATAGTAATGGGGTCAGTGCTAGGATGTAACTCAATCTTGAACTCTACCTATCTGTGTGGTGGTATTCCAGGTAGGTCATCTGGGAATACACCTACATATTCCTGTACTATAGGTAGATCCTATATTTCTCTAGATTTTTTAGCATCCTCATCTAACAACTATTTGAAGTCGTCCTTTTGTTTTAAATAATGCATCATAGCTACCATAGGATTTCTTGGAAAATTTTGCATATCCACATTTATTCTAATCACGTCTCCATAAGGCAATATCATAGTCACCCTCCACTTTTGACATCTATTTTGGCTTGATATGAGGTCAGCCAATCCATACCCAATATGACATCATACCCATGAAAAGGAAGTGTCACATCTACAATATCTCATAGAGTTCACTGTATCTCCTATGGGTGTAGCTACACGTAATTTCATAGGCAATGTGTTTTTCACCAATTGTAGTTTATCTACCAAACATTTAGAAATAAAGGATCAGGTAGCACCAGAATCAAACAAGACTTTCATAGCAACATTAAACAAAAGGAAAGTACCTTCCACTATCAGTCCATAATCACCCTGGGCATCAAGAGCATAGAGTCGGGCTTGGTTTTTTCCTCGACCTTGATTTTGGTTCTACCCCTGATTGTACTGTGGTTGTTGTATCTATTGTGGATGACCATCTTATCCACGTGCCTACTGTTGCTGAGGAGGAGTTAGAGTTCTGTTAGGACAATTCTTGGCAATGTGTCCTCTCTGGTGGCATAAGAAGCACAACCTTTGCCTCTTCGTCTGTTCCCTTTGCTTGTTCCTTAGCACGATCAGTTTGTGCTTGCTGGTTCTGCGACCTATTATAATTCTACACCTGATTTTGATTCTAGGGGGCCTAGTGTACATCCTACCTGTTCTGCCTCTTCTATGAGTCTCCTACCACTTGTTCTGGTTATGACCTCTTCTGTCTGTTCTTCAAGGCTTGCTCATACTCAAGATCTAGTTCGATCAACTATGCCCTTTCCACCATTTCCTTAAGGTTGGTTAATCTCAAAGGATGTATTATCTTCCATATTTTCACTTTCAGTCCTTTGGTAAACCTGTCAGCCTTGGACTGCTCATCCCTTTCCAGTCTGTGGCAAACCTTGACAGTTCAGTAAATTTCTATTCATACTCTGCCACAATCATATTCTTCTGTGTTAGTCGAATGAACTCCAACTGTATCTATTTTGTCTTTGCCATGGAGAAGAAGTGTGAATAGAATAGAGTATTAAACTGTTCCCAAGTCATAGTAGACACATCTGTAGTAGGATCATTCATGACCATCTCCCACCAATGATAAGCGCGTCCCTCAAACTAGTGCACTGCTAATGCAATTCTCCTGGTGCCAATTGCCCCTAAGGCATTCAAATGCTTGTTTACAGCAATAAGCCACTTATATGTATCTACATGATCATCCAAACCCTTAAAAATACTATTCGTAGCTTCTGGAATTCTATATACAAGTTCTTTTGTTCTACATCATCTATTATCGATTGGTCTTGTACCGCTGGACCATTAGGTAACGGGGCTTGTTAAATTTGGGGTTGAGACTGTGCTTGGGGTTGTGGTTGTACTGGTGGTTGGTTCTGCATCTGTGTAAGGTTCTTCATGACCTGTGCCACCACATGCTGAGCAAATTCAGCTAACATATTTTTTGTCACCACTGTCCTAGTAGGAGTCATTGTCATTGGCACTCCACCCTCCCTCTGCCCAGATTCATCAGTATTCTCATCTCTTGTACCGTTACCCCTTGTTCTCACCATTATCTACAAGCTAAAAGTCATTTTAGTTTCCATTAGTTCAATGTGATATCAATAATCATAATAGAAATCTCAATACTCAAAGAGAATCATAATCTAATCTCAATTCAATTTGGGTTACACAAACCCCTTTTATCTCAGAATCTGGATACTAAATGTTTTTGCAACTTGTGATAAGTGTCACCTTTCATATCTTTATTCATAGTTGTGACCTATTGTCAGAATAATTTTTCCCGCGTCATGCGTGCTATCATGACTCTAGGTTCACGCCTCTAAGGTCTTGGTCAGTTTCATGGCCTATCAGTTATGCTTTTAAGTTTGAAATTTGAAGCCTTCTAGCCCACATGTTTGTTTTGGGTACAGGATTTTTTTTTTGGTTTCATATAACAATATTCAAACTCATAGCATCGAGTAACATGCAAACAAACATTCAATCAATCACACAATTCATGCTAGCATATCAAGATTTTGAAGCTTCAATCTATGGCTCCAAGTTCAAGTGTCTCATACCACTCTTACTCAACAACATATGCTTCCACTCAAAAACCTTACCACACCAAAATAATTTTGCAAATGTCTCAATGACCAAGGTCTCCCAGGTCCCATTATACTTTACCGTCCCATATCAGCCAAGCATATGAAAGCAAGCTCTTTTAAAGTCACTGACCATTCACCAATCATGGCCCATCAATCTCCAAGTCTAGGATTCCTCCATATCCCAAATTCCTATGCGTCCCACACCACGTAGAAATCAGAAATACAGGATCATCTCAATCTTGTGTCCTGACCAAACAAGAGTTTTGTTATTCATACATTTTCAATTTCTAACTCATATCCTAAAAGTTTTATTCATGATCCACTGTGCCTATTGGGCAACACCCAAGTCTTTACCTATGGTCTCTTTTCCTAGACCTAATGTCTCGATACTTGGTTGAGCAGTTCCTTTGTAACACCCCAAGCCCCACATTCCTTGAGTTTGAGAGTTGGACATAACCACCATGTCTTTTGACGGTGGACTTAACCAATTGGCGGGTCGGGCCGGTGTTACTTTACAAGTGACACACACTTGACTTTCTATTTTTCAATACCACATGCCTTAGAATAAATTCAATA
>JAJIYU010019865.1:0-10620 GCA_030144865.1 Tinospora cordifolia | reverse complement strand
CTTCTTAGAATAATGTATTGTAAAACTCATGTTGGAGAAATGATTCAACGTTAATCTATTAATTGCTCTTAGTCCACAAAAGCTATTGAATTATTAATGTAATTCAAAGGATCTCTTCTAATGGATTACTTTGTGCGGGCACACCCTTGTAAACATTATCTGTCTGCCTTTCTCCTTTACTTTCTAATGTTAGAAGTAGAACCAAGGATCTAATTGAGTCTACTTAGTGGAAAAATTTTAGCGTTCTATATTAACACAGTGCTCCTTCTGGAGTCAATATTGGGATATCATGTTCACATTTTCCATCTTGGACTCGAGGAGCACTGTTATATCTACTTCTATTGGTTGTTCATATCCTTCAAATCTTCTTCAACCACCAGCATGGTCTGATGCAGATTCATAGACTTTGTAGTATATATCATTCCTCTTTTCATTCTAAAACATTTGACTAAAGGGACCTAATAATTCAATTAAAAAATTTACATTATCCATTCCTTAGCAACTAAGTGCTACTCCTTTAGCCAAGAAATTGCACAATAAAGATGTAGAATCTTGAGTAACTTCAGCCATTACTTGTCAAAACCTTTGATTAGAGGCATTATTAGGACTTCCTGTTGTGCTCAAATGTAAACTCAACTTTGGGCTAAAACCTTGAATTCCTTCCTTCTCTTCTACTAAGATAACTTCATGCTTTTATCTAAATCACTATCTACTATCTAAGGTCCTTGCTCCGGATTTAGTGGTATTTTTTCGTTCCTCTTATAAACGAGATAATACTTTGGTCCTCAGTTCATATGTCCACCATCAAGTTCACTACAGATAATTAGGTGGCACCCTTGCTACTATTATATATCAAATCTGCTTCATAAAAACTCTCTTGCTAAATTTGTTTACTGGAAATGAGTTAATTTTCTTAAAGGAACTTAGTGAATGTTGTAGGCTATGCTTTTTGAGTCATCTCCTTGAGGTATGGAATAAATAATCAGTTAAGGGTCTTAAGTTATTTTTAATGACTCTATGAAATGAACATTTAAGGATTAGTCCATTTAGTCAATTGAAAAAAATAAATAAATGAAATTTTGGGAGTTGTTTATGAATTCATTATTTCATTTATTAATCAACATTATGAGCGGTTGGTGTTCTTCCTCGAGTCAAAACATACCTTCCTCAACTTGTGGAAACTGGAAACATCGAATCCGCTTAAGGAACCTGGTCCACATCCTGGACAATGGCGTAACCCCTAACGCTATCTATGTGGGGGCTTTGATCACTGGTGCAAGTCTGCCAAGGGACGTGGAGTACACATGTTCCCTAAGGGATTCTCATAATAGATCTCCATCTATGGGTGGCAAAGGATTGTCTGAACACAATTGTCTGGATTGCCTAGTTTTATAGAAAAAAAAAAAAGGGAATTATTATTAACCATGAAGGCCAAGCTTGGAACAAGCAAACACTTTTGGGAATTTCTAGGTATAGAAACCTAGTTTGCCTGAGGATGAAACTATTAATTTTCTTGTACCACCTGAAAACCACCATTGATTTCACAGCCTTTTCATGGAATGACTTATCATCATGTGTTCTTTATACAACAATTTTTTTTTTCTTTTGAATGAAGTTTGTTTGCCATAGCTAATGTATTGTTGTCTATGTCTTGCTTTTATTAATTTTAATTGTCAGTAAAATTATGTAGTTTTAAAATTGGGGTGAAATTGGGCAAGGTGACTTTCAGTAGGTTTGCCTTTATACAGAACCATAGTTCCCTCATTTAAAAGTGAGTCAAGCTCAAGCATATTATATGTTTTAATTAGAGGTGAAGCCCAAACATAGTTTTGACCTTACCTGGTTTGTGGCCAGCCTTAAGTGTGCTGGCAGAGGTATGCAATTTTCGATTTCCATCAAAAACTTTGGATTTGGTCCATTCATCTATGACTTTGGTGTGGTTTTATTTTAAAAATTAAAGACCAATGATGGAATGCAGATTGTAGATACTAGATTTTTTTTTTTTTTCCAAGATTCTTAAATTCTAAATGACCAAAACATATGTAATTTTGAAAATTCCAGTTTAGTTTGTATAGTCTAGGAATGCAGTTGAATTTAGCAAAGAAAATTTTATGAATTATGAACAGATACAATAAAAATATATCTGGATACCTTGAGATGGATGAGTGCGTTTTCTCTATTAGTATTATTATGGCTATTGTTATTACAGCATAGTTGAAATAACTTCTTGTAACTTGGCAGTGTTTTCTGAATGGTTCTAAACTTTTATCGAGTCCATCAATCATATTTTCCAGGGTTTGCTGTCTTTACCCCATTCCTTGGTTTGGTATCTTGACAATTCATCTATATCCCTGCATATGAAATTGATGCCTGCAATGAATCTTGGGGTACACACGTACCACCGTAGTCTTCATGTGCTAGGAGAAGAATTGCAATTTTGAACCATAAGTAAACTTCTCGAGAGTATGGGGATTTTATCTTCAAACATTTCTATATTTCTTTTTCCTGATAGGGTCTTAAGTGATGTTTCTTGTTTATGTGTTTGTGGAATATTATGTGCTAAATTCTTTATTTGCAAACAAAGAAAATGGACCTGTAGCTTATATTTATTTTGTCTTTACTGAAAAGACATACTTGCACAAAATTGTTAAAGGAAACTTATGTTTGTTATCATGCAGGTTTTTTCAGCTTTTGGGTTTGTACATAAGATAGCTACCTTTGAGAAGACCGCTGGGTTTCAGGTGCTGCAGAGTTAATTTTACTTTCAACTGTCTATGTTTCAATGTCTTTTTTTTTTTTTGTGAAGTTTTTTAGCTTATTTTATAATTTTATTAATTTTGAATTTTTAGGCATTGGTTCAGTTTTCTGATTCAGAAACTGCATCAGCAGCTAAAAATTCCCTTGATGGGAGAAGTATACCGAGGTATTGAGTTAATTTTCTTACATGACATTTTGTTTCTTTCCAATGTATACCCATATATTTTGGTGGATGGGATAAGGCAACAAATCTTCTGCGACTGAAATGGGCATTACCTATTAGATGATATATTATGTAGGTTTGCTTGCCAGCAAAATTATCTGACCATCCAATAGAAGCTACAGATATGTAGTTGCATTCATTTAATTATTTTGCCTTAGATTGTAAAATGAACTTTGTAGGATTGGTTGGTAATAGCAATGGTCTTCTCTAGATTGTATAAAGACCTTTGCAGGATTTGTTGGTGATGGCAATGGTCTTCTCTCTCTCTCCTCCCCCCCTCCCCCCCCCTCCCCCCTCCCTTATTTTTCAATCTTATTTTTTAATTTAATTGTATTGCAGGTACTTGCTTCCAGAGCATGTGAATACATGTTCTCTCAAGATAACATATTCTGCACATACAGATTTGAGTGTAAAGTTTCAGAGCCACCGGAGCAGGTATAGATTTGAAGCCAGCATGGAATCATCTTTTGTATTGCATATTTTATTCTGCAATTCTTTGTAGTTTTTTGAGAAATGTTCTGCAAATTCATTTCTGTTTGTTATTCATTGCTTGGTTCTTATTGCAGTAATTTTCTTGGACATATCTACACTTTTGAAGCTTTGTTAAGTGCCATTATTGTTGTATGCTTGTAGCTCATAATGGATGTTATACTGTTTTATGTCTATTTAACAGGGATTATACTAATCCAAACCTTCCAGTTGCTCCATCAGCCATAGATGGTAGTGGACAGGTAAGCACTGGCGATTGTTATCTGTTCTTTGGTTATTTACAGTTGAAATGGAAATCTAACTTGCTGAAATATATGTCACTATAGAATATGGGAGGTGGATTGAGATGATTTTGGTAATGGTATAGCAATGTTGTTATTTTTCTAAATAAAAGCCAGAAGATGAAACATTAGAACAGTTATAAGCAGTTCTATTGAATGATGGTGATGTAAATGCAATAAAAGACATGTTTGCCTTGACTTGTGCAGCAATGGGTTGGTTCCACACAAATTGTCCTAGTTTTACGTGTTGCAGTTCATTGGATATGGTTGAACTCACCTTGTTTTTATTTATTTCTTGTAAAAACTGAGCGTGTATCTTGTGCAGTTTGCTGTGGGCCTTGATGGGAGAAAACAGGAACAAGAGAGTAACGTGCTTCTAGCATCCATTGAACATATGCAATACCCCGTGAATGTGGATATTTTACATACGGTATATGGCAGTTGTTCTTTGAATGGCCTGCTTGCTGATTTGAGATTGCTTTATTATCACAACGTTTGCTTTGTTTTCTTTGGGGCCAGGTCTTTTCTGCTTTTGGACCAGTTCAGAAAATTGCGATGTTTGAAAAAAATGCAGGGTGGCATGCATTGATTCAATACCCAGGTAGGCCTTATATTTGAAATCTTTGAGCTTTAACCCAATGAATTGCTTGTGTGCCAAGTGTGTATTGTTTTTGTTATTGCAGTTTAGGTCAGACTGTTGGGGTATATGAAACTTTTATTGCAATGCATGATCAAAGATGCAATCAAGCACACTCCTATGAGACCAACAAACAAACTTTATGAGATGTTGAATTCTTTTTAATTGAAAGAAAAAATAAAAATAAGAAGTTCAAATGAAAAACTCAGTGGGAAAACATTATTTCCCCTGGTTCTACTTGTTTTTATACAATTGACTAACGTTTTAGTCTTCAGAAGTGAGCAAGAATATCTTGCTCCTTTGTCCATGTTTCTGTATGGTGTTCAGTTGAGTTTCCATCATACCCTTTGTTTATATGGCTCTAGGATTCTCTATTGTGCTAGGGTGGGAATATGAAAGACTAATTGAAACTGAACTTCCATCCTACCATGAGTTATAATGTCCATGATCATGCATATGCACTCTTTCCACATCAAGTGAGCAAGAAGATGGTTATTTTATACAGCTTTGAGTTCATTGTTTGTTGGGTTGCTCACTTGCCAAACAAACCTTTATGCTGTTTTCTCTTGCTGTCCTAAAAAAGCCTTGCTATTTCATTTGTTTCGTTCTCCTTGTTTTTTCTTATCATTTAGTTTTTGTTATTTTTTCTTTATTTTAATTACCTAAAAACTTGTGAGTTTCGAAAATATGCAGGCTTCTTGATTTAGTATGCATATTTTAAGCTGTTGACTTCAAGTACATTATGTTCTCATTGAATTTAGCATGTCCCTTTTGACATAAAAGGAAATTTTTGAGAAAGTATATTTATCATCTCTTTTGCTTTTAATGGTCGTTCCATCACAGATGTTCAAATGGCTGTTATTGCCAAGGAATCCTTGGAAGGACACTGCATCTATGATGGGGGATTTTGCAAGCTTCACCTCTCATATTCCCGTCATACTGATCTCAGTGTAAAGGTAACACCTCAGCTGATACACGGTCTGGTTGCAATTGTTTTATTCTACCTCATAACCAAAACAATTAATTTTGGAAATCTACTTAATGCATTGGCCGTGCATGTATTCCATTGCAAGCTACAATAAGAACATGACGTAAGAATGTGATTGCTGCTTTTTTTTGCCACTATTTATGGGTTCGTATTCCATGATGGTTCATGAAAATGCATAATATCAATACTTCAGATTTTTGAACCATTATTGCTTTGCTCATATGATCAGCTTATGGCTACTTATTCTTCTTTTTTTTTTTTTTTTTTTCCTTATTTTCTCCTATTGACAGGTGAATAATGACCGGAGCAGAGACTACACAATCCCTAATACTGCCATGTTAAATACCCAACCCTCGATTCTTGGGCAACAACCCGTTCCTATGGTTGGTCCTGCTGCTCCTATGTATGGTGCGGCCCAGTTTGCACCAGTGGCTGATGCCACTGCCATGGCACCACAAGCAGTCGCTGGATGGGGTATGAACACCGGACCAGTGCCTCAAGCTATGCCTCACCAATTCCCTAATAACGCATACATGCTACATGGAGCAACACCATCACATCCTGAGATGGGACCCGGCATGATGCATTTTCATGGCCCAAGTGGCCAACCACCTGTAAGACCCATGCCACCCTATGGTCATTGACGCACTTTCAAAATGTTTACAAAAAAAGAAAAAACATGTTTACAATTTTTCAGTACCCTAGTTTGTGCTTTTCATTTTCTTTTCTTTTTTTTTTTTTTATTTTTATTTTAGTTATATTGTCATGTTTCAGAGTACTATCGTTTCATTTCCCGTGTCAAATGTAAATAATTATCGTAAAAAGTTAAATTCCCATCAATCCTAGAGCCTGCTAGGGAATTCTTCCTATTGCAGGTGTAATCAAAGCATTGCCCCCAATTGACGGGAACACTAATAAATTTTCTAGTGTGGCGTGGTTGGTTTGTATCACTACAGGATTATCAGGAAAAACGAGGTGCTACGCCAATCTTGTCAGGAAAAAAGAGGTGCCTCACCAATTCCCTAGTAACGCATGCATGCTACATGGGGCCTAGATGACAGGATTGGTTTTTATCACTACGGGATCATCAGGAAAAAAGAGGGGTCTTTGGGGTTCAACCTCAATTCAAATTGAATCGTTTAAGGTAAAATAAAAAATAAAAAATAAATCCAACTCAATGTGATCTAATGTTAGTCCACTCAGAACTAATTTAGGTCGGACAAAGCTGGACATTCAAGTTGAGACAATTTTCTTTTCTTTTTCATTTAGAAAAATAACCTCAATTTTAAAAGTAAAACTATTAATAAAAAGGATTCTCGAAAGTAAATTGAACACAAATGTATGTGTAAAAGAAAAGTTAATAATCCAAATTTGGACTGGTAGTATTGCAATCCTACATATGGAAGATCGATCCGAATCTTTAATGGGATCATAATTTGACAGGATTTGGAGTATTATTGCAATCCTAGTATCATCGGTAAGATCATAATCGAACTATGATTTTTTAAACTCTTTTTGAGAATAATTCGCAGTATGTTTAACTTAAGAGACGTTTACTCAACCAAGCAATAAAGAATAGAATTCAACAAAGTAAAGAGTTGGTCTTACATCTCTCATTTCTTTATTCTTGATTTTCTCCTCTCTTTAATGTATAATTGCAAAACCCATCTTGATTTTATTATCGCATCCTGAACTTTTTTTAAAAAACTTCCCCGTTGGCCTTGATTTTTTTTTTTTTTTTTTTGTTATTTTTGTTTTAGTGGTTTAGAAACATGCTTGATTTGAAGATGATTTGTTTGATGACCCATCTTCAATGAAGTAGGTAGTTAGAATAAAAAGCTATTTAAGATGATTTGTTATCAAAAGGGGAGATCCATTGGAGGCAACGTTCAAAGGCTCCAAATGGCATGTCAGTAGCTTTCTTCAGAATTGGTAGGACGTTATAGGCGTTGAAGTTTCTAATCTATGCATCCAGATCCTCAATAAGTAAGGGAAGTTCATTAGCAAATCTTCATAGTACCATTATTGCTCTTACTCTAAAAATAAATAAATAAATAAGACCTAAGCATGCAACGAATTTTTATCTAATTAGCTTATGTAATGTGGTGTACAAAATAATTGCAAAGGTAATAATATATAACCTAATTAAGGTAATTCGCGACATAATATCAGGGAATCAAAGCACTTTTATCCTAGGAAGAACGATCGCAAAAATGCTATAGTAGGCTTAATTCGAGTGCATTCACAAATTACATATAAACAAAAATGACTAACAGTCACCTTGTTGTAAAGCTCGATATGAGAAAGGCCTATGATTGGATGGAGTGGTCCTTCTTAGCCAGTATGATGGACCATAGCATTTGTATGTCAAATTGGTTCATATATCCCCCAAATCATATTCATAGAGGCCACAACTGTCGAAAGCGTCTCTAAACTTTTACACATTAGATTGGGTGTTTCCCGTTCTCTACACTTTTTCTGTTGCATTTAAATTTCATTAAAATCTCATTCATTAAAATGTCATACATCGAGCTCAATCTAGACAACAGTTCCAAAGATTGTTGTTGTTGTTGCCTCACGATTGCCACAAAAACTCATTAGATGCTAGGGATAAGGTTGATTTTTTCTTACCACAATAATACTTAAATTTTTTTTAAATAGAATAATAATATTAAACAGTTGATCAGCAAAAGTAGATTTTTTTTTCTTTTCTAAAAGTCATTTTTTTAAATATGTCACTATGAATGCCCATCATATTTTTATTTATAACGTATTTAAATTCATTCTCAATAGTGAAAGTAAATGGTTCTTGGCATAAAAAAATATTGAATTATCTTAGTTGACATAATTACTAAAAAATATTTTTTAAAAAATTACTTTTAATTTTTGTATAATGGTTTGAATTAAGATCACTACATTCAACTCACACCTTCAATTTTTTTTTTTTTACTATGTTTGAATATAATAAAATATTTATTATCTTTCCTTAATATTAAATATTGACAACTAAGGTGTGGGCCGTGTGGCGCAATCAACTTATTCCAATATTAGGGCATCAACAGTGTGTGCTCACTGAGCGCGTTTGCATTAGATGCCCCACAATGGGGCGTCCAGGTGGCAATTTGAGCGCTCAACGCTCGTTGATTAACCTGTTAAAGTCTACAATGCATTTAATGCACTATAGGCTTTAACTTGTTTTCATTATTTTTATTTATTATTTATTATTTATTATTTTTAAACAAGGTGCTGCATTGCAGCACCCATTTATATATATAACTATATATATTTAAAATAATTAATTTTTATAAATAAAAATTTTTAACTGTTTTAAATAACTCTATATATATATATATATATATATATATATATATATTATAGTATATTACATATCAAAATTATTTATTTATTAAAATTAATTATTTTCTATATATATATATATATTTTAATTTATAAAATAAAAATACAAAAATATTTTAAGTTAAAATAAAAATAAAATTATTTCAAAATAATTTTTTAAAATAAAAATAATTCAAATAATGTAAATAATAGATATTTTTTAAAAAATATATATTTTTAAAATACAAATAATTTTTAAATAAATAATTATAAAATTTTAACTTTTTTTATAAATTAAAATAATTATTTATCTTTTTAATTTAAATGCGAATAATAGGTATTTTAAAAAAAAATTATATTTTATAAATAAATATTATAATTAGTATATTTAATGAATTGATATGATTGTTAGACCCACACATTACAACTTAATAAATTTGTAATGTGGATGATAAAATTGATGATATGAAGGGTTTATTAAGCTTTGACATTAGAGATGTTAGGGAAAATCAAGCTGATGAGTTGACTGCCCAAAGATATAGTGTGAGTAAGGTGCTGAGCTATTCTTAAAATAACTTACTTAATATTCAATATAATCATGATTAAAGTTATATTCATTTTATATAACTATATATGCTTTGTAAAAAGGTTTTCAAAAAATGAAATAGAATATTATTTTGAGTTCATTATTTATAGCTTTTGAAAATAGATTATATATCATATTCATAAGATGTTCCTTAAATTAAAAAAAAAAAATTATTTGGTTTCTTTTAAAATTTTGCTCAAGTCAAATGTATAAAAATAAATAAATAAACTAATATTAATTTGTTAAATGATCTTTAAATCAACCAAACAAAAACTTCAAAACAAATTTTAACATTTTTTAAGGAATCATTTTTCAACTTTTCTCCCAAAAATTATTTCAGCACGATGAAATCCTCAATATTAGTCGAGCTCAAAATAAAATAAACAAAAATAATAAACTGTAAAATACTTCTAAAAACTTATTCTTTTAATTTGAAAATTAAAAATAAAAGACTATTATAAATAATTTATATTGAATGTCTTTGTAACCTCGTAACATTTAGTATGTTGTAACTTTTAAATCTCATAATGTCCACATTAATGAGATTATTTAAATCTTATCATTATGGTTGATGTAACCCCCATTCTAAAAATCTATATAAAGGAGTCTTGTGTCTCATAGAAATCATTAACAAAGAAAACAATTCTCTTTTCTCTCTAGTGTTCTTGAGTTTTCTTCTTCTTCTCTCGAAGAAATTTTTGCATTTTTCAATTAGTTTTAGTTTGATTCATAATACGTTACCAGCACAATCTCGCTCTTTAAGCTCAACTTTGAAGATACAAGAGTTTGGAAAGAAAAAACTTGAAGGTATTCTTTAATTTATGCGATTAAGTATTTTAGTACATTTTATTTGCATATGTATGATTATTTATATATAATATTATTTATTATATATGAATCATATTTAATGTCATTGACTAAAAAAGTATGTTTCGTAGTTGTGTCTACTATGGTTTTTTGTATCATAAATCAAAAGTCAAAATCTATCAAATAAATAAATTTATTTGATATTTTTATCAATTGATTATGTTCTATTCTTGATTTTTATAAATAATATTATAAGTTTGGGTTAATAGTAGGTAAGCCTTATCCCGAGTAAAGCTAAACATTGAAAGAGAGATGTGTTATCTTATTTTAAGACGATGGTTACTCTAAATATACTTTGTCTCACCACCTTTTTCTGGAAGTTGTCCTCACAATTCATACAAATAATACACTTTAATTAAATATCAAGATGTGAACTTATATATAATTGGTATTATTTATTATTAACTAACATATATATTAATTATCTATTTCATTAAAAATAAATTAAAATTATTT
>JAJIYU010019864.1:0-10619 GCA_030144865.1 Tinospora cordifolia | reverse complement strand
TATTTTCTTTTATGTCATTAGTTTTTTGCAAGTAGTTGATCAAAGGGTTTTAGATTTGCATCTTTAATGATGAATTGATAACGTGATCTATTTTAATTGCTGAACAAATGAACCGTGATCAAAATAATAAAGATATTCTTTTCAAATTTATTTATAATTTTTATTTTACATTAAATCACATGAATATTGTCACCAAATCTACTATTCTTCAATTTCAGAATATTATTATTTTGTATAAAAATGTATTTTATTTTCTTTATGAGTTTTTTTTTAATTTTCTCTTTTTCATTATTTTCATTTTGCTATTGATCTGATGATAATATTTTCTTACAGACTACAGACTTGAATGTTTTATTCTTTATATTCAATTTTGTGTATTTAAAAATAGATTTTCATAACTTTATTTTCAATTTACATTATATTTTCATTTTACGTGTTATCGCAGAAACAAATGCCCTATAGTAATATGATCTTAATTTAGAAAGTTTTCTATTTTAGAATTTTAGTATTTTTGATATATATGTTATTTAGTAATATTTTTTATATTTCTGTATGGAAACATGATTTTTCTTAAAAATAGAGGTTTAAAAAAGCTATTGGTTTAATAAGATTAAAATATAAATTTAGAAAGCAATTAAGAAAATTATTTGGTTTTATAAAACATATGAATATAATATTTCGAGATTTTTATATACTGAGTTGGACTCACATAAGTTTTTTATTTAAGTTTGTATGACATCTTCTTGTAGAAGTCAAATAAATTTTTTTTTATTTTTAACTTTAAAAAAATTATTCTTTAAATATAATATTAAACATAAATAAAAAGTCACTATATAAATTTACTCTTATAATATAACGACCCCAGTTTCATTTTTCAAATTTCCGTTATGCAAGTTTGGTTTTTTTATAATCTAAAGAGAAGAAGAAGTTGTTCACGGAAAACTAACAGCAATTATGGATCCTTTTTATTTGATCGCCATCTGTTCGAGAAAGTGCCCCTGTGAAAACATCTACTCTTTTCCAAGATTTATCAACTGCGATTTGCAAGCACAACGCAGAATTGACACTTGGTGATGGCAGAGAGGAAAGCTTTCTTGAGCGTGCTCATGACATTCAAATTGCTTTTGAATTATCACGTGTATTGATTAGTCTAGCCACTTTTCTTCTCTTCTTTATGGTTTCCGAAGCTGCTTTCTATCAGAACACTAACTCTTGCATGATTGATGATCTCAATAATGGGTGAATCAATTTGATTCCTCTTTTTTTTAGAGGACCCACATCCACCCAACTTGCCCACCATTACTGATAGATCACTCTCTCAAACTCAACGTCAAACATGCATAAAAGAGCACATTCACATAGATGCGTTTGATGAACGGCAAGTGTACCCCCATGATGATTCCATTGGAAAATGCTTGAACTAGCCTCTCAAACTAGATTAGTGTCATAGGCTAGAAGAATGTTCTTCCTGATGTGGGAAAGCTATAATTGTGTCAATATCTTAATTATTCAAGTGCTTTTTTAGCAAGTAAAAGCAGCATATGTCTTGCTCAAAAACAATAAGAGATTAAACAAAGGTTATATTACTTGCAAGTGGACTTCATGGCACACTTTGGAGGGTGATTGAAGCTTTGTAGTGCTTTTCCTATGGTAGTTACCATTCAATGAAACAAATCAGCACCAACAGAGAAGGAGAGGAAATAAAATATAATACAGATGTTAATATAAAAGAAAATAAAGGTAGAGCACAAGAATTTAAAGCCCTCTACTTTCATTTGTGCTCCAACAATGGATGGAGACATGGATGCTCGTGGCCTCCTTTCTTTTGAGAAGAATGGGCATTGGCCCTTCACATAAAATATTGACTTTGCTTTCTTTTGAGATATGGAAATAAAGAACCCACTTAAGTTTTGCCAGGGACCATGCAAATTATTAAAAACTTTTACTTGCATTCCTATCTGCCCTTTTCAGCTCACACTCTCATAAATGAAGATAGTAAAGAAGAGAAAAAATAAAACTATTTTCTAAAGTAAGTAATGATTTTATGTGTGAGAAACGTAGATGCTGCGTAGCTATAAAGCAGTCATTGTAGTGCCCACATTCCATTAATTCTTTACAAGAACAGAAACAAACAAACAAAAACAATGAAGCAAGAACCCAAAAAAAAAAGTGAGTCAGAATCTTGCTTCTACTTTTCCCTAAGCAAAGAAAAAAAGAAAAAAGAAAAATAAGAACTGTTCTTTAAAAGTCTCCCACGTATTTTGAGAGAACAGTTACTGTTCAATTATTCCTACGTTTGATTCTTTTTTACACTTCCTTAGAAACTGCTACAGTTTTATTATTACGAGTTGTTCTTAGCCTTGGTGTCATTGGATGGACCCTTGGTCTTTGATGATTTGAATGAATCAAACCTACATGGGTCTGCTTCGATCAGCAACTGAACGACCTCGTTCATGGTTGGCCGATGAGCAGGTGTTCTGCTGGTGCACCGGATTGCAATCCGAAGAACCTTCATCATCTCATCTCTAAATAATCCTGATAGTCTTTTGTCTAAGACCTCGGCAGCGCCTTCCTTTGTCTCCACCTTACATGACACCCAATATGTAATATTTTTGTTTTCTCCAAACTCTGCCTCTACTGGCTTTTTCCCTGTTATCAGTTCCATTAACACTACACCGAAGCTGTAGACATCGCACTTTGTTGTTGCCTTAGATGCATAAGCATACTCTGTTGAAAGCATCAGAAAAGATCACATACGATAGATAAAGCGAGAAGCTTTGTGGACTATGTTAATGAAACAACCAATTTAACTAAAACGAAAACAATTTTTTTTTTTTTTAAACTATCTCAAATGAAGTCAAGTATCAACGGTAATTTCTGTTTCTGCTGAGAACAAAGTATGAAATCTTGATTACCTGGAGCCAAGTAGCCGTAGGTCCCTGCAACGACGGTTGTAGTGGAATCTTTTGCTCTTGCTTGCAAGACCTTAGCGACACCAAAATCTGCCACTTTAGGTTGGTAATCTGCATTTAGCAGGATATTTGTAGACTTGATGTCCCTGTGAATCATAGGTGGCAGTAGATCATGATGGAGATAGGCCACACCCTGTGCGACTCCTAGTGCAATTTTATGCCGAGTAGGCCAATCAAGAAGAGTCCTTCCATTGTGAAGAGCATCCCATAGATTTCCGTTTGGCATGTACTCATATACCAAGAGATTCAAATCCAAACTTGAGAAATAGCTGTACAACTTAACTATGTTCTTATGCCTGATGCTTCCAAGAGTCTGGACCTCAGTTTTCAATTCCTTGTCCAAGAACAGGTGATCATCTGAACTTAGGTCCTTTGTTTTGCGAACCCAAAGCTTCTTCACTGCAACTGCTTGTCCATTACTCAACTCAATCTTGTACACAGTCCCTGATCCTCCATGTCCAACTACATTCTTTTCAACCAGGGATTCGATTATCTCTCTCTGATCAAAATTGATTTTGTGGAAGCTTTTCATCTCGTACGAGAAGGATGCGAAGGACAATGTTTCATCACGATCTGCTGTTGATTTCTCCCTACTAAACCAACGGTTCAGAAACAATGCAACTCCAACAATGACAAATACCACTGAAATCCCAACCAACCAGATGCAGTTTATTCTCTTTCGGCTGTAAATTTTGGGACAAGTCGGAAATTTTGATTCTGAAGAATTTTGATTAGCTGAAACACATAGGCCTGGATTGCCCAAGAGGCTCTCTTCTAGTCCCCATTTTATTAAAGATAGAGGAACTGGACCAGAGAGGCAATTGTTAGAAAGGTTGATTGAGTTAGGAAGCAACTCACAGATGCTTTCTGGGATAGTCCCAGTGAAGCGGTTGTTGGAGAGGTCAAGAACGTTGAGAGATTTTAAGGAGGAAAGCGATTCGGGAATGGACGAATTGAGCCTGTTTCCTTGCAACATCAAAGTATTCAGCCTTTTCAAGCTTCCGATTTCTGGGGGAATTGGACCTGATAAGATATTGTTACTAAGATCAATTTTCACCAGATTAATAGCTTTGGAGATTTCATGTGGAATAAATCCTGAAATCCGGTTACTCTGAATAAATAGCTCAGACAAGTTCTTAGCACTCCCAATAGTTTTTCCAATTGGACCTTCAAACTGATTGAAACCCAAATCAATTATAGAAGCATGTGGCAAAGCAAAGAGCCCTTCAGGGATCAACCCCTTCAAACGGTTAGAACTTACTCGAAATCGAAGAAGAGTCTTGCAATTTGCATAATTCTCTGACAACTCACCAGTAAAAAGATTTTGCAACACACAGAAGTACAATAATTTACCTCCCTTGCAGACCTGCTTAGGCAACTCACCGGAGAGACGATTCTCTGACAAATCTAGAGCAATCATTGCTGATGACTCTCCAAGATTTGTTGGCACTGTACCCGTCAGGAAATTGTCATATAATGATAATAAAGTTAAAGTTGTTGAGTTCCCAATCACACTTGGGATTTCCCCGCTGAGACTGTTGTTGTATAATTGCAAGACACGAAGACTGGGAAGCTTACAGAGCGATTCTGGTATCTTGCCTGTTAGCTTGTTAACAGACATATCCAAGTCGGTGAGCTTTGTCAGGTTTGCTAGCTCCTCTGGTATTTCACCACTTAGATGCTGGTTATAATAGAGTTCAAGCTGTTGCAAGTTCTTCAACTTCCCAATTTCAGCTGGGATTTGACCCGTAAGAAAATTGCCCGCCAATTCAAGATCAACAAGTGAAGTCATGTTTCCAATCCACCTAGGGATCTCACCACGCAAAGAACATGTTGTTAAAACCAAAGATTTGAGCTTTGTTAACTTAGTGATCTCCTCAGGCAACGTCCACGAGTTAAAATCGGGATTTTCATTAAAAGTGACAGTCTCAAGATTGGTGAGGTTTGTAATGGACACAGGAAAGTCGCCTTTGAATCGGTTCAATGACAAATCAAGCAATTTAAGTGATTTCATAAACGAGAAATTTGGGAGTGGTCCAGTGAGGTACAAGGCGGTCATGTTAAGTTCTTCTAAGAGAGTGCAATTAGTAATGCTATTTGGAAAATTTCCATGGAGACGGTTGTGGCCTAAACGAAGAACACGCAACTCTGGCATAAAAGCACATACACCTTCAGGAAAATAACCAGTAAGTGACCATGCAGTGAGATCAATCTTTACAACATACCCGCGATAATCACACCCAATTCCAGTGCAGTTGCAGAAGTAGTTTTCACCAGCCGAAGTGACGTTCCAACGTGACAAGTATTCACCCGAGAGCGTTTGCTTCATGAGAGTGAAGAAGTGTGATTGGTCATTCACAATAGTTTGAAAGGAGAGGTTTAACAGAGAAAGGTGAAGCAATAAACCTAAGAGAAAACTTAGGAGACCCATTTTCGGAGGAAAGTTTTTAAGACAAGCCTGCTTGGTTCTTCTTGGATAGGAAACTGATACGTGAGAGAACGTGATTGCAGAGAGAGAGAGAGAGAGGCAGTAGCGGAAGAAGAAGGATAGGACGCTTATAAATGGTATAACAAAGGAATCATTGATGGCAGCACTAACACAGTTGTTTTGATATATATATATATATATAAAGAGGAGGAGGTGCATGGTGCAAGTGAAAAAAGGTGTGTGAAACACAAGATAGAAGTGCTTATCTTTGCATAAAGAGGCCTTATAAGTTTATACCCACTAATGCTAGTAAAGGAATAAAAAAAAAAAAAAAATCACTACGAGTCCTTCATACGGACAAGAAACTACAAAATAAGACGATTCTACCCTTAGATCTTCGCGTATTCCAAGGTCATACGTATAGCAAAGTGTACGACATGTTCGATTTATTTCATGATTACTATCCCTTCCAGTTGTTGGGAAAAAAGTTGAATTTCAACTGGTATGCTTATAATACTTATTATTTTAACTCATCACGATGGTTAATTATGAGATGTCAATTTCTTTGATTTTTGGGTGGTTCGAAAAGTCCTACCGTTTCTTAGTGAAAAAGATAAATTCCACTAATTAAAAATATCATATAATTAATGAAAAATATATTTATTAAAAAAATAATTTCTAATACAATTATGAATTGCATTAATTTTTTATAAGATGGTAATCCCTTTTTAATTTTTCTCTGAAAAATAAAATATGTACCTTTCTCTTTTTCAATTATATGTCTATCATACTGTCTAGATATATTTTTTACTATGTTTATGTTTGCATTAAATAAGGCTTTAAGTAATTTAATGTCTATTTATCTTATATGATACTCATGTTTTATGATTTATAATTGCATTAGAGACGTTTTAATAATGTTTAAAATTAAAAACAGCAAAATTAAGTGTATATATATATATATATAATCAATTCATGGTTCCCTAAATATTTATTTATCTGAGATTAAAAAAAAAAAAAGAAAAATTAAAGTAGGAGCTTTGGGCCAATTCTTTAATGGGACTTGTCATCAGAAGTTTCAGTGGCCGGTTGGGGTTGGCGAGGCTGCACTGCATAACATTCATTTATAGGTTCCACGTGGCATGATAGTGGTTGTCCAACTCAACTTTTATTCTCCACATTAAACGGCAGGATTTGGAGTTTTGGGAATTTTATCCCACGGTATACTTCTTTATTTATTATTTTTTATTATTTTTCATAAATAGGAAATAAAATAAAAATAAATGGGGACAAGGAATAAGATGGTGTTTTTTCTTCACTTTTTTATTTGAGAATATGTTTTTCTATTTTTATTTTTTATTTTTATATTTTTTGGGGGTTGATCAAATTTGAACAGCTTGTAAAGTATACTACAAGTAATGAGTATGATGTATGTGTGGGAATCTAACATCAAATGGTAAGTAAAATAAAATAAAAGAACTGTACTTGTCTCCTCTCTTATAATCTTTCTTTCTTTCTTTTTATTATTTTTTTTAATTTTTTGGCTTATCTTAAGCTTTATTTGCATGTATGTTGGCTTTTTGCCTAGTATACCACAAGTTTTATCAAATTATTTATATGACATGTGTTAGATTTAATCAAAATATGCCATGAGCTCAAACTTTTTTTTTTTTTTGGTAATTCCCACCTTTTTTGTAGGCTAATGACTTTTTTTTTACTTTTACACAATGTGTTTTCCAATAAGTTTTTTCCCACCTCAAAACTAATTATTGTTTAGACTTTATACCATGCTTGGGTATCATTCTTGTCAAATTTAAAATAATTTATCCATTAACCTCTTTGTAAAAATGAAATTGTTATTGTAAGAAGTGAACACATGAGCATGCGCCAGGAGAAAAAAATGAACTCTCGTCTAATATATGTTTCAATCTTTCTAGTTATATTTAATACTAAGTGAGCTACTCATCTTTAAGCGTAGGCTAATGATTTTATATAAAGACAAGTGGAAGAAATAAATTTGTTTATTTAATTTTATATTTGTGGATTTAAACACAACATTAAAAGTTTACTTATTCTTTTTAATAAAGTTAGCTAGTTTAATGACTTTGGCCAATATCAAATATAGAATTACAATACTGACCTTTTGGTAATATAGATATCTCTTGTACAATTTACGGGGAGTCTGAAGTCAAGCCGTTTATGGAGCCATTTTTATTTAATCAAAATAAGAAAATAAAAACTTACAGATTTTGTGTCAAATCATCCATGGATTATGCATGTATGATTATTTATAATCTATGCATGAAAATCTCCCACGAAGGGTGGCATGCTATGAGAGTGTAAAGCATGGAAGTTATGCATCGCTAGTGAACACCACATGACTCCTCTCATGTCATATCGAAGTGAAATCAAAAACACTTGCCAAGATCCCACAATTGACTTCTTTTGCTAAAAGCAGCCATTGATTTCAAGATGACTACTAACTTAATTAGGTTACCATTATTGGGCCTACTCAAAGACAATAACACAAAACATTTGAACAATTACAAAAATGATCTTTTTTTTATAATTATTATAACTAATATTTACATCATTTTTAAAGTTTTCATGAATGTCAGCTGTTGAATATTGTTAAAATATGAAAATCATCACATAGTTAGATTATTCGTGTTGTATTACCAAAAATTAAAATAAACGCGAAAGAGTACCCGAATCCATGAAATATCTGAAAGTCATGAGCCTGAAGTTAGTCTTTCAAATCAACACGCAGTCCTTTGATTTCTCTCTGATGATGGGATGTAAGATAGAATGAATTTCTCACGTATGATTTGGGGACCATAACCACATATATATAGGCTAATCAAATAGTAACCCTAATTATAAATTTTTATATTTTGGCCCATCAAAAGAATATAGAAATAATAATTATGGTCTCTATACTTAAATAAGTGCATTTCGACCCATAATAATTAAACTTTATTTGATCACATTAAATGAGCTAAACTTTATATGATAGTATTTAAATACACAACTATATTCGCATATAAGCCCACATGTTCAATTAATACCCAACATCAGCTTTTATAAAATATTTACATATTTATGTTATTCATTAAGGCACTAAAACATGAAACAAAGCAAAGGGTCATGGGTGATTGAAAGATGATTCAATTCCATGTTGAACTGATCGTTAAGGAAGAATAAAAGTTTTTAAATCATGCCATTAATGAATGTAGTGTTATTATCATATAATACTCAATCCATAAAATAAAAATTCATACAAGAAAGCTACAACTCATACCATTCAACAAAAGGCCTTAAAAAGAAAGCTTTTGAAAAATATTTGATTTGAAATTAGTCGATTTAATTGTACGTCATAATTTGTTCCAAAAATACAAAAAGCTATTAACCCTCCATGTATCCACATGCCATGTTGAAATAAAATATAGGAAGAGACAATTGTTTAGGTTTATTTCATATATTTTAATAGTTTAGTTCGAGGGAAATCTTTGGAGCAATTAAACTCTATGTCTAAACATAGTTTAACAAGTACTATTTAGATTAAAAGCTTGATCAGATGTTTTCTGAAAAATACTTGAGTTCAAACATATAGTTTTTTAGTCATAAAGAAGATTAAGTTATATATATATATATAACACATACATATACACATGGATATGTCGCCAAACTTTGGGTTAATCAATAGGTTACTATTCCAATTATATTCATTAAATATAGTTATATCCCAGTTGTAAACCATATTTATATTGAGATTATTGTGCTTAATAAAACAAGTTGTAATTGTTTTATTTTTATTATATTTTATCTTTATTCATATGTTTTGTTCTATATGCTAAGTTTATTGTAGTTATATATACTAAATATTTATATAAATATTATATACCACTAATGTACGTATAATATTAAATAAGATTATAATAGTATTTTTACAATGCAACTCTATTGAATATAAATTATTAACAATGATGCATTATTTATTCATTCATTTTGATTTAAAAAATATCATTGAGAATAGTATAGCAACAATTCTATAGTCCAAATGTAATGTCATTACAAGATGCTTGTATGTCGTATCCAAAAAAATTAAAAAGAATATTGAGAAAATGAGATAATGTTCTTTGCAAAGCATTTATGCATTTCTCCTTATTGTCCCTTATTGTGATCCGACCACTCACATTTTTCATAATTTATGATTGATTTTGATTCATATCCTGATTTGATTCTTCTTTTGTTAATGTCTTTCCATTTTAACTCTTTTAGTTGGCTGTAGTACAACCTTCTCCTTTATATTTTCTAGTTTGTTCCACCCACTTTGTTCTCCAATAGGATAAACTATTATCATTAGTCTTCAAGTAAGGTTGTCCTTCTCTTATATGATATTTGATATCTAATAAAGCAATATGCAAAATTATCTTCAACTTATCTGTTAATATCCCAAGTGATATCATCAAGTTGGGTTATTTTTGGAATTAACCCGTCATCCACTGTAAAATTTTTATATCTTATTTTATCAACTCATACTCCGCTATGTTCAATCAAAATCGAAAGTTTATCTGTTAATATCTGCAGTTCACCAATTACTCATAAGACATATATGTGTGTGCGCGGGTGTGTGTGGGTGAATTTCTCTATTTTCTATATCATAGTAATTGTATAAGAGTCGTACACCACTTGTATACTGTCAGTATATATTTGTGTTTGTATTTTAAAATTATGATTCTTCAACTAAAATTATATTATTTTATTATGATTTTCAATTTGTATTATTCTAGCACAAGGTAATTCATCAATAAATATATGCAATTTTGAAAACCATATATGTACCAAATGTTTAGAACAATAAAAACTATAATCAATATGACTACACACAATCTTTGTTTTTATCTCAACAAAGAGTATTAACCTCATTACTTGAAATGGTTTTACATCCAATTTATTTTTTTCTTAAATTTTAGGTGCAAAAAGTATTGTTGATCGACTCACTTATGCTTTGTATTTGAGGATAAAGATAATATTATCGTCTTGATTATATATATATATATATATATATAATCAATTCATGGTTCCCTAAATATTTATTTATCTGAGATTAAAAAAAAAAAAAAGAAAAATTAAAGTAGGAGCTTTGGGCCAATTCTTTAATGGGACTTGTCATCAGAAGTTTCAGTGGCCGGTTGGGGTTGGCGAGGCTGCACTGC
>JAJIYU010019863.1:0-10622 GCA_030144865.1 Tinospora cordifolia | reverse complement strand
AAGTTTGGATAAACTTATGTATCTATCTTAGAATGACAAAATATTAAGGTTTGAGGAATAAAAAGATTAACTAATGAATCTTTCGCGTATTCATTTAAGTATCTAATTTTAATATTTAAATTAGGATCATTAAATTAAAAGCCTATCCAAGTAGTCAAGCATTTAAATTAGATAATTAAATAAATGAAAATTGTTTGGAGTGATATCCGATAATAATAATAATACTAATAAGAGTACAAATTTTAACAAAACTCTATGGATTGGAAAGGTCTGGAAATCTTAACTCCTAACAAGACTAAAGATTCGTCAAATAGAAGTCTTATTTTGTTCGTAATTAAATTTATTTTGATATTAATAAACTATTCAAACTTTAAGGATTAAATCATTAGAAGATTATTTAAAGTTTAAGAGAGAATCATAAATGAAATTGAACGTGAATTAAGAACTTAGAGAATCTCATTAATCGTTGAATTTCAAATTTCCAATTTAGAAGATGAAAGAGCTAGACAGAAAGCAAGAAAGCTCAGAAGATCGGCAAAACCAGGTGGGCGTGATTTTCTCTCTCACATGTATTATGCGGATTTAAAATTTAAGACATTTGCTTGAATAGATTATAGGTTGTTAAAGTTCTGAAAAAGATGTATTTGAATTGTTGGCATTGTTGAATGATGCGCGATGATTGGTTTCTAAGTCTTGGCATGCTTGTATGTGAAACGGTGCTTTTAGATTTCATCGTTCGATCAATTACCTTATCATGCTAATGTCTAATTTTATTAGTTTGCTTCCCATGATATGAATGATGCTTTGGTGTGATTGAATCGATTGTATTAAACTAAAAGAAGACGAAGGTTTATTAAGAATCCAGGTACCGATCGAGCCGAAAGGCGGATCGTAGGTATTCCCACCCTAGAGCTGCTTATGTCAGCTCGAAGTCTTTGGGAGATGACACGACTTCGTGGTTAGTATCTCTCTCGGACTGTGATACTGATACATGATTGATTTTAGATGGTATCATTTGAGGCCTCTATGATTATGACTAGATTGGATCACAGGGAATACCAAGAGGCATCTCAACCCTCTTCCGGTCTTAGACTTGGACAAAAAACCAATTAAATGTTTGAAACACTTAATGTTTGGAAGTATTTGTAATGTTTTGGATTGGGTCTGTATAATGCATGCGATGTGTAGGAATGATCCACTGGGCTTTCGAGCTCACCCATTATATTTTTCAGGTACATTTGGATGTAGGACCTATTAACCACGCCAGAAGACCCACACTATGATGTGGACACCTCATGGGGAGGTCGTCCGGGATAGTTTACTGAAAGGTTGAACTTTATGTATTTCACTGAAATTGTTTTCATATAATTATGTTGTTTTAATACAGTTATTTTATCTTTAAATGACTTTATTTATTTAATGATTTCAGTCTAAATGAATGATTTTAAGGATTCCGCTGCAATGTTGATAAATTTTGTTGAATTATCCTGTAAATATTTTAGAATCCTTCGATTTCACAAATGATTACTAAAATATTGACTTAAGAGCAAATATAAGTTGAACTGTATTTTAAAGAAAAAGATTTTGACAGAAAAAAACCTTGCGTAGCATCTCGGTTTTCATCGGGCAACGATCCACACGTGCGGGAACACGTGAACGGACGTCCGGTTGAAAATTGGGGTGTTACATCCATCCATCACCTTTGTTTCATGTTCAGATCCTTTTGTGAGAACAAATATCTAAGACTCTTGTGATCCGAATAGAACGTAAAACGCTCTCAATAGAGGTAATGTCGCCATATCTTCAGTGTGAACACTACTGCTGCTAGCTCTAAGTCATGTACGGGGTAGTTCCTCTCATGAACTTTCAACTGTCGTGAGCCAAAAGCGACAACCCCATCATCTTGCATCAGCACGCAGCCAAGGCCTATCTATGATGCATTAGTGTATATACTTAGCCCTCGGCCGGGCTCTGGCAACACTAGCACTGGAGCAGATGTCAGTCTCTGCTTAAGCTCAAGGAAGGCATTCTCACACCCATCATCCCAAATAAATGGAGTATCCTTCTTGGTTAGCTTCGTCATCGGAGTGGTAATCTTTGAAAAGTTCTTGACGAAACGGTGGTAATAGCTTGCTAAACCCAAGAAGCTGCGAATCTCAGTCACCGTGGTAGGTCTCGGCCAGCTGATAATCGCCTCAACCTTAGCCGGATCAACAGAAATACCCTTAGCTCTAACTACGTGACCCAAAAATCGGACCTCTGACAACCAAAACTCGCACTTGCTGAACTTGGCATACAGCCTATGCTCCCTCAAAGTCTACAATGCGATCCTCAAGTGTTCGGCATGCTCCTCTTGAGACCTCGAATAAATCAAAATATCATTAATGAAGATAATTACAAAGGCATCAAGGTTTGGCCGAAACACTCTCTGCATGTGGTCAATAAACATACCAGGGGCATTCGTCATGCTGAATGGCATGACTAAGAACTCGTAGTGCCCATATCGAGTGAAAAATGTTGTCTTCTGCACATCCTCTTCCCTGACGCTCCGCTGATGGTACCCTAATCTCAAATCAATCTTCGAAAACACCTTGGCACCCCTAAGCTGATCAAACAAGTCGTCGATACGTGGAAGAGGATACTTATTCTTGATAGTCACCTTGTTCAACTGTCTATAGTCGATACATAAGCGGAGGCTCCCATCCTTCTTCTTCACAAACAATACCGGAGCGTCCCAAGGTGACACACTAGGGGTAATAAAACCCTTACCCAGTAACTCCTCTAGCTGAACCTTCAGCTCTTATAATTCCTTCGGCGCCATGCGGTAAGGAGGAATTGACACCGGACGTGTCCTTAGAATGACCTCGATGATGAAATCGATCTCCCGCTTAGGTGGCAAGCCGGGCAGATCCTCGGGGAACGCGTCTGAGAAGTCTCTGGAGACTGAAATCTCATCGATACTCGACCGTAAAGGTTCCTTATCTATGGTGGTCAAACTGGCTAGAATATCCATGTCACGCTGTGTAACCAATCTGCCATGGGTGTTCTGCCTATCAGAGGCTCTACCCTAAAAGACAACAGTGGGTCGCCCCGGGATCTGGAATACGACCCTCTTGGCGAAGCAGTCGACATGTGTATGGTATGCAGCTAGCCAATCCATCCCGAATATGGCATCAAACTTAAAAAACTCCAACACTCGAAGGTCTACAATAGTCTCAAAGTCTCCCAATCTAAGTACGCACCCCTCACAGATCATGTTGGGGTAGATGTGCTCCCCAGCAGCAGTACTCAATATCAAATAAGTGGGAGACCTAACTGGTCTAAGCCCTAATCTATCTAAAGCACATCCAGAAATAAAAGATAGAGTAGAACCAGCATCAATCAGCACATATATAGATGAATCATGAAGGGAAACGGTACCTTCCACCAAGGTCCTCGTCGAATCGAGGTCAGGTTGTGTGACAACCTGTGTTCTGTCTCTGAAGGCAGGAGTGAAAGAACTGGGACCTACCGTAAGATTTGGGCACTCAGCCTTTTTGTGTCCAACCTGTCCACACTGGAAACTTGTAAGGGGTGGCCTCTGTCCCCCCTAGTAGCCCTGACTCTGCCCACGGCCTCGACCTTGGCCCCCATAAAATGTACTCTGATGCTCTGTCGGTGGCTGTGACTGAATAGGAGTGGCCGCGAGTGCAATAGCTGTCGTAGCAGCCTGTCTGAGGGTGGTGCTCTCAGAAAACTTCCTCTTTTTGTGCCTCTGGTAACGACCACGACCCCTAAATCCTCCGGATCCACCTCTATATGGTGGCTGAGTCTGTGAGTGTGTCTGCTGAGTGTTACTCGGTACAATGGAGATCTCTGGACGTCCATCCAACCCGTCCATCTCATATCGTTCGGCCTCTCTCTGGATTTCGTCTAAGGTCTGGGCCCTCGACGTGGTAGTCGCCTGTCTGATAGCGACGCTCAGTCCTCGCCGATAAAACCCAGCCCTCTCTCAGCTCAGATACTAACCGGGATGCATACGCCTCCAACTGTGGGAACCGATGGGTATACTCTCTCACTATCATGGTCCCTTGGCGTAAGCTCAGAAACTCTATCTTCTTACTTTCCCGCTCAGCCTCCGGAACTTAAGCCCCCAGAAAATGCTCTCTAAATTTGGCCCAAGATGTGATCTGGCCCTCTATGCGCCTAGTAGATCGCCACCACTTGGCAGCCTCACCCTCCATCATATGTGCTGAGAATAGAACTTGATCTGTCTCGGATAGTCGTAGGGTCTCAGCGTTCTTCTCCATATTCAGTAGCCAATGCTCTGTTGCCTCCATGCTGATACCGCCCGTGAACGTCGTAGGGATGAAGTCCATGAAGCTCTTAAGGAGCCCAGTGTGGGTTCTCTCATCTCCCTGCCTATCCTGGGTAAGGGCAACTGGTGCCACTACTGCCTAAACTGGTGGTTCTGGAGCTGGTCGTGGTGGTGGAGTAGGCGATGGTGACACTATAGTGGGAGCGACCGTCGCCACCGCTGCAGCAGGGACAAAAGGTCCTGTCAACGTGGATGGCTCATCCCTCTGCCTCTCAGCCGCCAACCAGTCAAGTCTCTCTATCAATAAGGTTATCTGAGCCTGCATAGCCTAGTTAGAGGCCCTAATCACAGCCTCAAGCCTCTGTATAGGGTCCACTTCAGGCTGAACTAAAGGTGGTGGTGGTGGAGGTGTCGGCTCCCTAGGCCCGGTCGGTGGTCTGCCTCTCCTGGCTCCACCCCGCTTTGGCGGCATCTTTTATCTGCATTTGAATTGAATTGTTAGTTATTCATCTATGCGAAATAGACCTGACTCTAAACACTTAGTATTATCGTACATTATGTTCAAAATACGTTTTATGGTTGGTAGTTTTCCCTTTTTTTCCCAAAGTTCAGGGTTTGTTTACTTTCGCATTTACTCCAATGTCGCCTAGGCCCTTCACTTATTAGTGTTATCTAGTTTTTGAAACCTTGGGCTCTGATACCAAGTCTGTCGAGACCCCTTCCCTAGGCCCAAGGGCGATCCGACCGGCACGGCGACTCAACGAACTGACTCATCGAGTCGAGTCTGCCCAGCCGCCGTTAAGCCTTTCCAACCACGACCTCCATGCCACATCAGAGTAATTTAAACATCCATTTAATTAAAGTACAAAAGTAAACGATATATTACATGTTGTCATGTTCCAAAAGTACAAACGTACATAGTCCGACATTTAGAAGTTCAGACTTACAAAACAAAAAAAAATGACCGACCTATCGATAGAAACAAAAGGGAATACAAGACCACACGAGGACTAGGCTATCACCACGCCTTTCCCTCTATCAGCTGCTGAAGAACCTGAAATGTTAGTAGAGTAGTGAGCCTAATATTCAACATGGTTTAGTGAGTAGAAAAACTAGTATATTATCTTACTAGCACTCCGAAAACCGTGCATGTATGCATGAGTAGTAATTGAAAGCATGGTATGTAGTAAAACAGTTATAAATAGTGCAACAATTAAAAAAAAGTAATTTAAATACATGCAGCTCAAAACTATATCCATACTAGGGTTTAAATCATTAATACAACCCTATGGCCATCGCTTGAGCGGGTCATGAGTCAGGCGTATCGACCACTAAAGCGGGTCAAGGGCTAGGTGCATTCATCGAGCGCCCTAACCCTGTGTTCGGTCCTCAAGTGCCATGCTCGAGCGGGTCTGAGGCTAAGCGCACTGATCATATGCCCTAAGCCCGTCACTTAGTCCTCAAGCCTAATCCAATCACATTGTGTACCCTAACCCTGCGCTCGGACCTCGAGCCTATGGTCTCACTATCGGTGTATGACTACATATATTTCAAATCAACTCATGTAGCTCAAACATATGAAATCAATCAATCGATAACTATTTCAATCATTTTTAATGCAACGAATACAGTTAAGATAACAACTAGGTCAAACTACTTACCTCAGGTCCCGCGCACCGATGTCCCCTCGACACTCGGCCCAGTCCCGCGATATACGCTCAAATTTGCATTATGTTAACTAAATTTCAGTTCCTCATGAAATGTTGTTTAATTTCGGTCCCACTACCCCTAGTCAGTCTTAGTTGACCCAAAATTCGACTCTGTCAAACTTGGTCAACCAGTCAAACTTAGTCAAACTTGGTCAACCTCGGTCAAACTCAGTCACCTTAGTCAAAGTTGGCCAACATTGATCAATATGGTCAAATTGGGTCAAAATCCTCAATCTCCAACACTTGGTCAAACTCTAGGCCTTCAGTTTAATTTGCGCAACAAATTTGTCGATTTTCTTGCGATCATTCCAACCGTTGGATTTGCACAAAACCTTCCAGATCTGATCTAGACCCTTCAAATAATCACCAGAATTAAATTTGGGATTTTTTGACTTCATTTGACACGTCTTCTAATAGGGATATCAGGCGTTCAAATTTTGGATTTTCATTCTATCCGCGCAGAGAATTTTTCGATTTTCCTGGACCAATCTGTATGTCAAAATTGCAAAAAAATTTCCAGATACGACCTTTACTCTAAATATATTCACCAGGATTTTAATTTTGAATTTTTGGACTTCATTTGACCTAGTTTTCATTTAGGATATCAGGTACCTAATTTCCAGCCCATTTTGCTCTACCTGAGCAGCGGACTTTCCAAATTTTCTGCAGTCAATCCATATATCGGATTGATGAGAAATTTTCCAGATATAATATACACTTCCTAAGGAGTCTCCAAAATTTTATTTCACGAATTTTGGACCTCGTTTTCTATGTTTTTCAATGATAATATCAGGAACTTGGTTTTTCTCGAATTGCACATGATTGACAATTAGATTTCCATCTATTTAAACACCTTATACTTATTGGTTTGAGCCGAAAATTTTGCAAAACAGTCTTAATTATCTCATAATCATACCCTCAAAGTTTTAGATCAATTTGACATGCCTAGCTATTTTAAAAAAATCAAAACAACAAGCTCAAAATCATAGCATCATGACAGGTTTTTCAAAAACTTTCTAAGTACTAACACATGCATGTTAAGTAGCCTACTTCAACACCATTTTCGACATGCTTCGAGTATTTTTTTGCTATTTCTCACAAAAAGAAAATTAAAGTAGACATTTCAAGCTTTCAAAAGAGCCATATTACCTTAAAATCAGAGCTTGGACGAGTGAGAAATCAGCTCACAAAACTCGGCCGAACACACTTGTTTGGTCTTCTGGGTTTCGCTGTGACGAATAGCCCCCCTTTGACGCCATTTTCGACATGTTTCAAGAGGTCAGTTGGTATTTTCCATAAAATAAAAGTTGAACTAGACATTATAAGCTTTAAAATTAGCTATAGTACCTTAATATTGGACTTCGGATGATCGAGATATCAGCCTTGCAAAACTCGGACAACACACATTTCTGGGTTTTTGTAGTGATGAACAGCAGTTTTCGCAGCCGTTTCTGCCTCAAATGGCCCGTGGTTTCGATCAAAGGCTTACACCTCCTTGAAGAGGGTATCAAGAGCTTTCCGAAGACTCTAAGATCACTCAAAATGGAGCCCGGATGAGGAAGATATGAGACGTACAAAATGGCTTGCTCAAGCTGGGAATTTGCAGCAATGGTGTGGGTGAGTTGTTTGAAGGTGATTTTGCAACCCTTGTAGCAGTTCGTGCCCCTCTTTTCTTGCTTGTATTAGTGCCCAACATACTTAGAATTCAAAGATTAGTTGGTGGTTGCATCAGAGGCCGGAACAAGGGGCAAAAACTATGGGGAAAAGTGGTAGTTTTCTGCCATTCCTGTTGTTGCTCGGCTGAAAAGAAGGAGAAAAAGAAAGAGGGAGAAGAGAAAGAAGAGAGGAGAAAGGGAGGCGAGCTGGGTTGTGCGCCCAGTCCGGCCCACATGGGCCTGGGCAGTCCAGGCCCGTGTGCCTTGGCAGTCTAGGCCCATGTGTCTGGGCTGCCCATGTGCTTAAATGTTTTTTTTCTCCCCCTTTGTATATATGTATATATGTATACGTATATATACTCGTTTTTCATCATTTTTTTCTAAAATTATTAAAACTATTTAATTTGTCATTCTTTACCAAAATCCTCTAATTATACACCATCTTCATTTTTTTTATACAATTATTTTCTAAAAATTGAATAATTTACCCATAAATTACATTTTTCTCCCAAAAATTCCATTAATTTCTCTAAAAATTCCATAATTATTTCGAAAATTTAAAAATCAATCCCAAAAATTATTTCTCTCCAGAAATCACATTTTTCTTATGATTTCACATATTTTCTCCTCAAATTTGTATTTCTCTCTATTTTTCTCATTTTTCTTCAATAAGTAATTCAAAATTAGAAAAAATGAGAATAATTCATGTATTTCCATTAAAATTTCTAGAAAAATATACGAAAATACATATTAAAAATATACGGGTCGTTACACATATGTATATCATCTAAATACCTAAAACACAAAACAAAACCAATAAGTGCCACACTTGTATAATACAATGTTACCAACTTATATTAGATACATTTTATAATCTTATATAGGAGGATAACTATAAGGAGAATCTTTAAGGTCATTTGGTAGGAGGTAATATCATTGAGCACAAGAATAAGAATCATGAAGAGTTTTCATATAAAATTACATAAAAAATTTTGTAATTCTTATTTCTTTGTCTAAGATTACTCCTTACCAAATTATTGCTTTTGGGTCGGCTTTAAGAATTGTAACATAGAATTATTGTATAATTACAAAATTTGTAATATCTTTTGAAATCATAATAAAATAATTACTCTTAATGCAAATAGTGTTGGATCTTTAAATCAAGTGATATGGATTCAAGTCTAGGCTATATGACTCAATCTAACTTAGGAGAAAGGATATGATAATAATAGATTCTAATTTAAGAACTTGAATTTTGTTATCAATGATGAACAAACTCAAGTTACCATCATGGATTTGCATGGTAAGGTCAAAATCTCCAGAGTTTTTTTTTTTTTTTTTGAGGTACGAAAATACCTGATGAGGAACCAAAAATTATAAAAAAAAGGCTCCAGAGTTTTTGATTTATTGGCTTCCTTGACGTTACATGTTAAGTGTTTGATTAAATTCTTAAATAGCGTTGGCACTTCAATTCCATGTTTTTGATTATAGAAATAAAGTTCAAATTTTGTGAGATGATAATTGATATAGCAGGAATCTCTATGAGACAATACTTAATTTAATCAAGATTATTACTACATTAAATAATTGTCATTTTGTAGGACACACATTGATTAATTTTAGTAGTTAGTGAAATATTTGCATTTTTTGAAGTTTTAGTTCAATTTTCAATACATTGTCTCAAATTAGATTTGAGGTTTCGTCCTTGCAATAAGAAGCTGCAAATTCATCATTTTTATTAAGCTGAGTTTGTTCTTCTACTCTTAATAATTAGTTCGGTCCGAGCTTATTGATCTTCAACAGCTCAACTATATATGATGCATCAATGTTATATAAATCATATTTTCAATACTAAATCAACAACATATATTTAAAATTCTGGGATAAATAGTTATGTATAAATATGAATGTATAGTATAGCATGTATTCTCTTTAAAATAAGGTTTATATATTTTTCTGTTTTTTTTTTCTAAACTAGGGAGTCATATGTTACACTGATGCATGCAAGTTTTTAGGAGTTAAACACAATAAATAGTTTAATTGGTGTACAAATAAAATTTCTAAAATAAATTATAATTTTTTAAAAAATTTTATATTTTTTTAGAGACAATTTTCTTATCTCAATTTTTTGGTAAAAGGGCGGCAAGCTTTTGCAATAATTGAAACATATCTAATTACTAGTTGTCACTAAATTTTTTTCTTATCCAATGACAAAGTTTTTAAAAAATTATCATCATAAAATTTTTGAAGATTTTTTAAATAGTACTTCTTAAAACAAAAATATTTAACTTGACATAGTTACCATGACATTTCCACTCCCTCATGCAAGGACTGGTGTGTTTGTGAGCCCACACGGAGACTTTTTAAAACATCAGCCTCAGTGAAAGGATGAACCATGGGTCGCCGAGGTCAATATTTTTACTATTATACCTTATAAGTTTTTTAAATATAATTGATGTCATATGGGCCATGAAATAGACCATTATCTCTTCATTTATTTATTTATTTATATAGGCAACAAACATAAGAATTCAAATGATGCACAACTTGCCATGTTTTTGTCTTAATTTCATCAGGGCAAATTTTAACCAAAAAGAAGAAGAAGAAGAATGAACCTATCATGGATCCCAATTCCAGCAAAATCTAGTCACTTGTCCAATCTTTATTTAGATTTTTACAATATTTTATGTCATCTTCCAAGAAATGTTATAATTTAAACCAATTTGTGTGGCTTCCATGGAATGTTGTTACTTGAGACAATTCCATGAAAGAGTGTCTGTAGACTAAATAATGCAGCTTTCATGAAAGGTCATGTTCTTAGAAATGTCATTATTTAGACAAACTTAATTTGTTGACATTAAATGTTTGGAAAAATTCTATTATTGAGTGATGTTTGTAATATTTCAAGAATTTATAAAACTTTTTAATAGTTTAGTAAATAAACATAAAATCAAAGACTTG
>JAJIYU010019862.1:0-10663 GCA_030144865.1 Tinospora cordifolia | reverse complement strand
AAAAAATCTTTTTGTCATTTTTTTCAACTATAACTTAAATCAAAAGTAGCTTGAGCTGCAGAAGCAACATTTGTGTACTTCTTCCTTGATCTCATGCTTGTTTGATTCATACAAAAATATAAGCAAAAATATACTAAAATATATCATAACATACCAAAATATATCATAATATACCAAAATATATAAACAAAATATATTAAAATATACAAAAATATACTAAAATATGCTTCAGAATTTAGTATACATGTTACCTTCTATATATTGTATGCATATTATAAAAAATATAAACAAAATATACCAAAATATATCATAATATACCAAAATATATAAACAAAATATACCAAAATGTACAAAAATATACAAAAATATAAACAAAATATACTAAAATATACAAAAATATACCAAAATATGCTTCAGAATTTAGTATACATATATTACTTTCTATATATTCTATGCATATTATAAAAAATATAAACAAAATATACCAAAATATAAACAAAATATACCAAAATATACAAAAATATACCAAAATATGCTTAAGAATTTAGTACACATATTACTTTCTATATATTGTATGCATATTATAAAAAAATATAAACAAAATATACCATAATATACCAAAATATATCATAATATACCAAAAAATATAAACAAAACATATCAAAATATACCATAATATACCAAAATATACAAAATATAAACAAAATAGACAAAAATATACCAAAATATGCTTTAAAATTTAGTATACATATTATTTTCTATATATTATATGCATATTATAAAAAATATAAACAAAATATACCAAAATATACTAAAATATACCAAAATATAAACAAAATATACCAAAATATACAAAAATATATCAAAATATGTTTAAGAATTTAGTACACATATTACTTTCTATATATAGTATGCATATTATAAAAAATATAAACAAAATATATCAAAATATATCATAATATACCAAAATATATCATAATATACCAAAATATATCATAATATATCATAATATACCAAAATATATTGTTTTTTAGTCAAATAAAAACATATTTCTCCTAATATGCTTCATTAAATGTGAAAGAAAAGCAGTTTTCCTTTTTTGGTTGTTATTTTCTTGTTTGTTTGCTGATTTCATGAGTTTTTTCAATTTAAAATGGTAACACTTCCAATTTCTGATATTTCTGTAATTAATTTTTAATTATATGTATAACATTGAAATACATGGTATATTTGTAATATATTTCTAAATATTGTATAGTTACGTAAAAAGCCCAAAAAAAATTATAGCTATTTTAAAAATTCACTGATCCCATCTCTATTTTAGCCAAGGGGCTAATATCACAATTTCCATTTTAATTTTTTATGTTACAGCTCACTAAATTTTTTTTTCTCATATTTCTTGTTGAATCTTTTTCTCCTTATATTCTTTTTTTTTGTTATTCACGGTTATTGACAATATATTTATTTATTTATTTATTCAAAAAATACTTTATTATTATATATATATTTTTTAAAATTACGCAAGCGTGACAAAGATATAATGATAGAGACAATCACTTGCAATCTATTTTTGAATTGAGTTCAATTTGAACAATGATATTAGTATATTACTTGTAACTACGTTCCTTCTTACCTAATATTTTTTTTTTACATTTAATGATAACAGATTTTTCTATATATGCGGGAAAATAGTTTTTTTATTTAACTTTCACTTGAAATTTTTTAAAATCTTCAAATAAATACATAGTACCATTAAATACAATCTAAAGTACTCTTATATGAACGAACATATTTTAAATAAGAAAGTGAAAAATTATTTTCAAAATTATTTGAATCAAATGAGTTCTTTTTTTTTTTTTTTTGTATTGTTATATTTTTATGGTTGAAGACAAAAAGCTCTATTTGGATCACCAAGCAAACAGAGCTGCGAAAATAATTCTATTCAAGTCTTGTGTGTGTGTGTCTATTACTTTCGGAGCTGTATTCCAATTCACTATTCCTCTACTTTCTATTGAGGGTTCATGCTTTCTCCTTAATAGTTAATTTTATATAAATTTACACATTCAACATATAAATGTGTACGTGCTACAAAGAGAAGGTTCTAAATCTTTTATTGATTAAGAATTTTTTTTAAGTCATCGCACTAAATATTTATTTTATATTTTAACCATTATAAAAAAATTTTAAAAAAATTCCATGCGATTTTGGCATGAAAGCTACAGTGTTTTACCTCATTATTAAAGTGAAGTTAACTTGAATTTAACAGTTTCATTAATTCTTCCCCCTTGAAAATAATTAGGAGTTTTTATTCTATAACAAAAAAAAACAATGATAACATCATAATTAATTCGTACAATATTCATCAATGACCTTTATATCCTTTGTAATTGTGTTTGTAGTTTTAACTCAATTAAATATTATTTTAAAGTTAAAAATCATCAATAAAATAGAGATTATTCACCTTATATCACCAAATATCTATAATTTTAATTTGTAACTTAATTACCTAAATTAGTCATAAATTACAGGTTTATGATTAATATAATCTTTTGAATGTTCATGCATTAATCCATAAAGTTTTTCTTTGATTATCTTTATTCTTTCAATGAGATGTCAAAAATAATAAAATGTAAAATGATTTAAAGACTATATATAACTTAATGTATGCATGAGCTTCCTATTAAATTTCATTTTCTCTATTTTGACTCATTATAAATATAAAAGTAATAAGTTTATCACTACACATATAAAAAAACACAGTTCTTTACAAAGAAACCAGATGTATACATTGATAGTGTGAAGTAAATTACACTATGATCAATACATAAAAAATAACTTGTAGAGCTTAAACCTTTAATAATATAATCAAAGGTTGAATTTAAAATAGAAGCAGAGATTTAATAGAGTATATATATATATATAAGTCAAGTTGTACACTTAATTAATACATTAAAGTGTGTACAAACTATAAGATTTTATTAAATCACTTTAAATGGGGCTTAACGGTTTAACCGTTGGGTAAGTAAAACATAAATAAATAAGTACGGTTAGACAAAATATTGATGGCGCAACCTTGCATCGCACACACCAGCACGGCTCGCTTGGTCCCCTTCATTAATTGCAGGTGACATGTCTCAAGAGATGGAGCAAGACTTCTTAAAGGCGCCCAACCACCACTAAAAACTACATAATTTATTATTACTATTATTATTTATTATTTTTATTATTGATTATTTTTATATATAAATTAAAGGTGGAATTTCAGGTCTTAATTTATTTTGTAGTTAACATATTTTTTTTGTAAAATAAAAAAAAATTGATTTAAATGTGAAAAGTGTAAAATAGGATATTATCCCCTCTTAAAAAATATATCAGAAAATTACTAAAAATAGTTGTGTGAGAACATAGATAAAGATGACCATGAAACAAAAATGCATTTAAGCATGCAAAATAATGATAATAAACATAAATGAAGATTAAATTATGTATAGCATACCTCAAATGCTGCTTAACTTACTCATGTCTTTAGACCAATTTCATTTTCTCACTTAGCACAAAATCATTAGCTATCTGCTATATTATTATGTGCTTTTGAATTTTATGCGCTATTAAAAATATTAAATAACAACATATGTTTTAAAAAAATCAATAACAATAAAGATTTTAATGATATTCAAAGATGTTATTTGTTTTAAAATTTAGCACGTGTATTTTATTTTGTTAAATTTTATATCGTAAATTTATAATTTAAGAATAACAAAATAATAAAACAGTTAATGATGTTCCATCAACTAGTTTTAGATAAGTTAGACAACATTGGCAATGAATTGCAAAAATTATATATGAGTAAATTCAATGGAGGAAACAATTAATGGAGTACAAAATAATGACAACGATCATCTTCATTTTATTGTGATTTAAATTAAAAAACTAATTTGTTGCATTTGCTATTATCAAAAGAAACAAAGAATGTTGATATTGAGTTTTTTTTTTCATATTGCAAGAATTGATAAATTCGCTCTCACGTTTTTCTATTAAAGATGTGAACCTCAGTCGTTTATCATTTCGATTTAAGATTATACAAAATATATCATGAATTCAGTTGCTTGTAATGATAAGTGTCTTGATCTATATATTAAAATTAACATCAATTTTTTACTTAGAATTTTTGTAGAGGATAAAAACGTTTCATTTGTTTTAGATGACGTGTAGGAGGTGACTTGTTAGCATTGAAATAAATTTATTGCGTCATTAGGAGTTGGATTAAAATTAAATGGTAGCAAATGTTAATAACAAGCCAAATTTAATGTGTGTATGTACAATTCTCATTATATTTGTTGGCTTTAGCAAGCTTAAATGTATTTTTAGAGAGATTATAATCAACTTGTACTTTTTATTTGAAAGCATAATACTATTGAGTTTTCATGACCTCAAAACATCTCATAATTGTTATACATCACAAAGATTCTTAACGTAATTTCTAGTCAATGATACCTCCTACAACATACCTACAAGAGAAGTATAGAACTTGGATTAAGAATCCAGATATATTCATCATCATCATCATGTTTTTGAATAGGGTATTAACGTATATAAATGAGTTTGTTATACTTATCTCACCCTTTGGATTCACAGTTGCAAACTTGCAATGGTTAAGGCAATATCCATTCTAGAACTAAGATGACAATAACAACCTCCGATACAAAACAATATGTACCACAAAATAGCAAAAGCTACCAAGAATAATCAAACCAAACCACAAAGCGTGGACCAACAACAGGGAAATTGCACAAAAAATCCAATTCCCGAGCAAATCCAATATGCATGCCTCCCAAATGTTTTGGACGAAGTAACATATGTAAAGAAATAGAATTCCCCATTGCAAGAGACACCAAGTTAGACATGCTCTCCAACACCTTTTGATTCCATTCTAGCCAGATGCACCACATCAAGGCAAAGTGAAACCAATCTTTATATATTGATAATCTTTGAGGTAACCCTCGGAAGATGTGCCAATAACGGCAAACAGTTTTCCAAAGTAATAGGAGTACTGAATATGCCATGACATGCCAAGAGTCTCCCCACCCTTGCCAAATTATCTTGGAAAAGACACAAGTAACAAGTAAGCCCTTCACCATCTAACTACAAATTAATAAATAGGAACCACCGAAGGAACTTCACTTCAGGAGGAACCTGGCACTCCAAATATGGGAGAAAAAGATGCAAATTGAAGGAATTAATTATCAATCGAAAATAAAAACACTAAAAAAGTTGACAAGGAGAGGTACCAATGTCATCTAAAGACCATGAGAAACAAGATTATGAAACAGATAACCAAAAATGATCTAACTTCAAAGAAAAACATTATAATCATTAAGAATATTCGGAATTGCGGGGAATATAGACAGGAATTCATTTAGGAAGAGAACAACTACAATCTCAAAATCATGAAATCACATGAGCTTGTCTAAAGTCAGGTGTTCCCCAGAGTAAAGCCAGTCAAAAAGAAGAACAAAAATGTCATGCCGTAAAGTTAGAAAGCCAAAAAAGAGAGGAAGAAAAGAAGATCCAAGAGAGAGAGAGAAAGAGAGGATGAATGATAACATATTTTCACAACAATATAACAAAAAAGCTTTTTAAACTATCATGTATACAATTTTGCCAACTCCTCGTGAACGTTTTGAAATTCACATTAGTTAAGGGAATAACAATACCTGCTCAGCACACATAGAATACAATGTGAAGATGAGAGGTATTGTTTCATTTTGTCTTATTTCATATTGTTTAGAAAGGTGGATTTGAGTCCAAACCCAATTATTTGAATTTAAGCAATTTCATCAACTCTATTAACAATATGTAAAAAGTTCAATTAAATCAAGACATTGAATCAAATAATTTAAATCTTAGCAAACAAAACAGCTACAGCACACTTCATCTAAGCAAGAAATCAAAATCTCTTCTAAAAGTTGTCTTACTTTGAATTCTATTAAGGGGGGAAAAACAATAAATATCCCCCTCATACATAAACAGAGAAAAGGATATGAGTAAACAATTACATAAATTTGAAAACACTAGTTACATATACATGAAAAATATAACTAATTACAGCAAATATGATTGCTATGAAGCTAAAGCCCAGGAACAAGAATGGCATGAGCAAATGAACTGTGATACCTAAGGTTGTTGCGCCAATTGAATCAACAGTATACTAGCTTGAGTAGCATGAGCATGCACAAAAAACAACATAACAACTGATTCATTAATTTTAAACAACGCTAAAAATCAAGAAAACAAAAAAAAGGAATCTAACTGAAAATGAAAAAAATCAAGGAAACAAAAAAAAAGAAAATCAAATTCTAACTAAAATTAACAAAAATACATCTTAGTTCAATCCAATTTTGTTGTGTCACTTCATTGATACTCAAAGCATTCCTGCACAAACCTGTAGATGCAAAATACTCAAAAATAATTCAAGGGTGTCGGGGATGGGTGCGGGGGTGTGGAGGCCATAAAAATATCCGATGTACGATGTCAAACAAGGCATTTGTGTGCCTTGACCAAAGAATAAACTAGAAAATGCAACCCATTTCTATGTTCACATAGTCAACAGAAGCTTTGGTGTACCACTAGTAATATTACAAACTTGACATTGTAATATTCCAAACAATTTATGTTGACAAGGATAATAATGTTTAATGTTAATTCATATAACCCAACCAATACTTGCTGATTAAAACCCCACTGGCTACTCATCTTGGCCAAGTTGAAAATTGTGAAAAGTCGCTAGCCTGGATGGTATTAAAGAAGCTATAAAGTCGCTAGCCTGGATGATATTCCTCTCTCTTTTTTCAATAGAATTGGAACATTATTGGTTGACAAGGATAATAACGTTTAATGTTAATTCATATAACTCAACCAATAATTGCTGATTAAAACCCCACTGGCTACTCATCTTGGCCAAGTTGAAAATTGTGAAAAGTCGCTAGCCTGGATGGTATTAAAGAAGCTATAAAGTCGCTAGCCTGGATGGTATTCCGCTCTCTTTTTTTAATAGAATTGGAACATTATTGGAGTTAATGTCAACATAACCATTCTGGAAGCCTAGAATGAGGGTCGTTTTGGCCAGAAGTTGAATCAAACCCACATCGTTTTAATTGCTAAGGTATCTAATGCTCAGTTTGTTACTCAGTTTCGTCCCATTAGCTTGTGTAATGTTCTCTATAAGCTTTTCACCGAGATTATTGTTAACCGGATGAGACCCTTACTCACCAAGCTAATAAGCAAACATCCGCACAGTTTTATTCCAAGAAGAAGTGGAGTGAATAGTGCTATGGTGGCCCAAGAAGTCCTATACTCAATGAAAAGGGGGAAAAAAGGCAAGAATGGGATGATAGCTTTCAAGCTAGATTCGGAGAAAGCCTATAACTGAGTTTCATGGAGTTTCCTTCAGCATACTTTAGAGAATTTTAATTCCCTACCACACTAATCAAGCTTATCATGTTTTGTGTTACCACTTCCCCCTTCTCAATTATTTGGAATGGGGAAGTTAAGAATAGTTTCACAGCTTCTAGGGGTCTTCGCCAAAGGGATCCATTGTCTCCCTATTTGTTTGTGCTTTACACGGAAAGGTTGTCACATATGATTTTGGAAAAAATTAAAAACAACACTTGGCAGCATATTAAATTAAGCAGAGGAGGTGTAGCAATTTCTCATTTATTCTTTGTGGATGATATCTTGTTGTTCACGAAGGCAACCATCCAACAGTGCAAGGTTATGTTGAATATTTTGCATGAGTTTTGTGCTGGCCTTGGGGGGAAAAAATCAACTTTGCCAAATCGAAGATGTTTGTTTCTAGTAACATTGGGAGAGCCTGTGCCCGTTGTCTTGGTAACTTGTGCTCCACTGCCTTAACTGGGAACCTTGGTAAATATTTAGGATTTTCCCTTATCCATAATAGAGTTGGTGGCTACTTTCTAACCAGTGATTGATCGGATTGAGAAGCACATGGAGGGTTAGTATGTCAATCTTTTGATCCTGCCAAGTAGAGTTGCTCAGTAAAATCCACAACAGTAGCCATAGCCTCTTACGCTCCCCAACTCTTGAGAATGTCAGTGTCCATCTCAGATAAGGTGGGTCAAATCGCTAGGAGTTTCATTTGGGGTAGTACTACAACAAGAAGGAAAATTCATTTGGTCAACTGGAATATTCTAAGTAGTCCGAAGAACCAAGGAGGTATGGGGCTAAGGAAATGAAGTACCTTAATGAGGCTCTCCTAGCTAAATTAGCTTGGCATTTAGTTAAGGAGAATAATCAATCATGGATTAAAATCATAAGGAGTAAATACCTAAAGCAAGCCCCTCTTTTTGCATTCAAAACAAATAGGGGGATTCCCCTGTTTGGCGAGGCATTCTTTTCAGTAGTAAGCTTCTCAAGGATGGGGTGTTTTGGTGTATCTTGGCAGGTAGCAAAGTCTCAGTGTGGAAGGATGTGTAGTGTTTTGATGAACCGTTGGAGAACAAGGTGAGAGAGGTTATTCTTGTGGAAGATCGCGATATTCAAGTTTGTGACATCATTGATACTACAAGAAATTAGAACTTTTCAAGTCTGCATTCCATTCTTCCTGCGGATATTTGGGATCAGATCAAAAGTATTCCTCTCTCCTCTATTCCTATGGATGACTGTATTATCTGGCGTCTGACTACTTCAGGAAGATTTACTTGGAGGATAGCTTATAATTTGGCAAGACAAGAGGAGGTTAGTTCAACTACTTTTGGAAGAAGTTGGGTTTGGAGTCTGTATATTCCGCAAAAAAGTAGATGTTTTATTTGGATGATCTTTCATGGCAAGCTCCTTATAAAAAGGCATAGATTTGATTGAGGTCTAACTGGAGACACTTTTTGTCAACGATGCTTGAGTGGAGAGGAGGATATCATTCATGCTCTTAGAGATTGCACGTATTCTCGTAGGATATGACGGTGTATTCATGGCCACACCCATATGTCTACTTTCTATGAGTTTCCTTGTGAATCTTGGTGTGAGTACAATCTAAAAGATATGAAGAAACATTCTCGTTCAAGTTTTGAGTCGATTTGGTCTAGGAAATTTGTGACGGCCATCTAGGTTATTTGGAAGCACAGAAATAAAATGCTTATTGAAGGTATCATAGATGATATAGGCAAAGTTATGAGCTTCTGGAAATTGATTCTTGCTGATATGAGAAGGGCATTTGATGAATGCTTCAATCCTAATGTTTTCACCATTCCTCGTTGGATTTCTTGGGAAAAACTTGAAAGGGAATGGTATAAAGTCAATACCGATAGGGCAACTAAAGGTAATCTTGACCAAGCCTCCTTTGGAACTATTATTTGGAATTGGAAGGGAGAATGAGCGTCTAGCTGTTTTGGGTGTTTGGGATCTTGTTCCAACATTATTGCAAAACTCCAAGGTATAAAATGCGAGCTGCACCTAGCATCGGAACTTCATCTTCCCAAGGTTGTTTTGGAGTCAAATTCGAAAGCACTCTAGATATTCTTACTTTAAAAGACTATACGTAACATCTCTTCACTAATATTATCGTTGATATCATCTCTTTAAAGCAATGCAACTGACATATTAGGTTTTGTCATGTCCTTCGAGAAAGAAATCAATATGCAGACTTTTTTGCTAACAAAGCTTTTTGGTCTGAAGAACGCTATGTGAAACATCATAGGAGTTTTTCCTATTATGTAGGCAAATGCTTCCATGGTTGCTTTTCGCCAGCCTTAGTAGTACTTTCTTCTCATTGTTAAGGAAAAAAAAAGCTATAAAGTAAAACAAGGTAAGCTAGTTTGCAATTAAAACATTTTTAAAACAAAAAATTAAATAAATACAGCTTCATTCTCAAAATTTTCTCACATTTGACTGTCGTTGTCAATTTTACACCATTAAAGATGAAACTTGGTCATGGAATCAGTCACTTCAAATCTTTACGACCACGATTTGATTATACAAACATTGAGAGAATCTATCAAACGAAGCATTTTATATATAGCGCACCGAAGCCAGTAGCTCTTCCGGTGTTCAAAAGAACAAAATGATCTAGAAATTTTTTTTAGAAAAAAGAAAAAAGGAGAAGGAAGAAAGAAAAATCCACTCTGCACTTGCATATTGCTATCATGAATCTGCCACAATATAATCAAAAAAAAAGGTAGTAATATCTTCATAGTCATTTGGGACTCAAAATAATTAGAATCATCATAGTGATGTCATGGCTTCAAAGCACATTCGCCACTCTCTCGCACTTCAAAAGTAAGTGTGCCACTCAATATGAAAACCTCCTTCCCTTTTGCCCACTTTCCATCTACAGATCGCCAAGTGACGACGTAATATCAAAGCATCCAATTTCTACAGGAAAGAACAAATATGATGTTAAAATCAGCAGCGCACACAAGATAAAAAAACAAATAGCGTGAACCTATTTTTGCCGATTCATTTAAATGGAGGAAGAAAAAAAATGTTCAATGACAAAGTTAAACTACCATTTGGTCATTTACTTTACAGGGTTCAAACGAAAGTTTCATTAGGGTTTAACCCCTTCTAAAGACACTGGTTTGGCTGAGCAAGCTATATGGAGAGTTGCATTTTCAAATGACTAAAAATTATTTGTGGCCTTTTCATTAAAGAA
>JAJIYU010019861.1:0-10655 GCA_030144865.1 Tinospora cordifolia | reverse complement strand
ATTTATTTGATGTGCCATGAATATACATGTTATGCATGTTTAAAAATTAAGAATATTGATGCATGTTATACATGAATTGTGCCATGAATAAATATTTAATGATTCATGTTTGTATATGTGCATCAATGGTTTAATCCGATATTATGTGTTTTATCATTAAGAAAAGATTAAATAATGACTCAATCCACGTACTGGCACAATGATGGACTATATAGTGTCATCGTGTGTGTTCCACCCCCCCGACCCGGCTTACCAGTTTACCATTGATGATTTTGAACTGGGTTTCCAAGAGTGATCCCACTTCATAGATATTGGGGTTTGAGTTTTCGTTTGTCATTCTCTCTCCCTACGATGTGGAACATAGAGATTAAACTTTTTCGGTCCAAATGTCAACTATAAACAAGAAATTTGTTTGAATCTCCTAATGTACAAAAGTGTTTGATATGCTTGATTTGTTTGAATTGAAATAATGATTTAGATGTCTAGAAAGATTCACTAGGCTATGTGCTCACCCTTCCTTCTATTTTTTAGGTAATGGATTTATATGAAGACCATGAAAATTAGTTAGGTTATTTTATTTAAAAAGTTTTTAATTTCTATGTAAGGGCATGTTGCCCAAGTTTTGAATTTTCCGCTGTAATAATTTTTCTTCAAAATCAAATTATGTACTCAATTTTATTTAATTAATTGAGTTTATGAATTTCAGTTATTTCCTATACTACCTTATTAAATTCTTGAGTTTAAGTCATGTTCCGTTAAATACAATCAAGGCATGAAATAACTGGAATAGAAAGAAAGTCAAGTGTGTGTCACTTGTAAAGTAACACCGGCTCTGCCCGCCGTTTGGTTTAGCCCACCATCAAGAGAATGGTGGTTATGTCCAATGCTTAAAGATACGGGGGTTGGGGTGTTATATTCTAATCCCTTTTTTCGCATTCAGACAAATCAAATAATAGATTTTTAAAATAAATCTCTGAATCTCCGAATCCCCTAAACTTCGATATTATCATTCACCACGTCCACACAAATCAAAATAATTGTTCTAACAAAGAAATATTAAGTAAAGCTCCAACTTTAGATTTTTCAACTACTAAGAGTTCAAATTTTCTAAATCTCATTCTTCGCATCTAAAGAAAACAAATAGTTTAATTTTAAAACATTTAAAACTCAAAAATTAAAGTTTTAAAGAGATTATACCTCTTTGATTCGCCCCTCACTCAATTTTCTTTTCGTTCTCTTTGAAACAGAGATTTGATGCCCTTGATCTCGATTGGAATAGTTTTGAGCATCGAAACCCCTTAGTAATTTGTTCCTCACAAATTTGATTTATGTTTTGATTCCTTTCTTAACAAAACCCCAATCTAGGGCATCAATTTTTGATTTCATGTTTTGAGCCAAAATCACAAATCACGCACAATGCTGGATTTCATTCTTCAGCAACAACGATGTTCTTCTTTCTTGCGCGAGCAACGCCATGTAGCTTCACATCTCTATTCTTTGTTCGTTCAACGCCAAAACCCCAACTTGTTCTTTGTCGTTCCTAGTCATTCAAACCAACTGAACGCAAATGCGTTCTTCTCCCTTTTCACGTACTAGTAGCAATAACAACCAACCGCTACTGGTTTTTTTCGTTCTTCATTTCAGTTTCTTGTTCATCTTCATCTTTAAGCCTTAAAATGCACGAGCAACACACACACATACGTAAAAGCAAAATGAAACTGAAAACAGCTTGTAGAGGGGGGGGGGGGGGGTTCTTCATTCTGTTTTGTTAAAAAATTTCAGCAACAGTCATGTTTCTTCTTCATTCTCTGTCCCAAATGCCATAACAACAACAATCTAGTATTTTTCCTCTTCTTCTTCGTGATTTACAACCAACAATCTTCATCTTCTTTCACGCCCAAATCACAATGGCCATGTTTCAGTTCTTCATCTTGTTAAGCTTTAGAATGCACTAGCCATGTTTCTTCTTCTCTATTCACAATTCACAGTAGCAAAATCTAGATTTGTTTCTTCGTTTCTATTCACGATTCACAGTAGTAAAATTTGGATTTGTTTCTTCTTCCATCTGTTTGATTGTCATATCCAACCCAACAAAACCCCAAATTTTGTTCTTGTCGCTTGCCCAAAATAGAGCACCGATTTCTTTTTCTTTTTTTTTCGTGGTTCTTCTGAATCTTACTTTTTTTTTCCACTCAAATAATCTTGTTTTGCCCTAAAGCTTGGAAAGCAAGCTTCCATTTTTTTCTCACACCACTATTCGATTTCCAATCAACCAATATTTCAATCAATACATATTTGATTTTTATTTCTCAAGTCAATCTTTGATTTTAATCTACCAATAATTTCATCCACTAATGTTTCATTTATTTTCCCAAACCCTAGTCTATGCATATATTTAAATAAAAAATGGTTTTTAACTCATTTATTTCTTTTTCGTGAACCTTGTAATTTTTACTAAAACATTCTTAATTAAAAAAAATTTATTTTCTACTTGTATTGTAAAGACTATTATTTATTTTTAATAGTCTTTATTTATTTTTCATCATTGTAGTTGGTCTAAGAATTATTATGTTTTATCTATTGTTGTCAAATATTCATCATCATTTCACTTTACTACCAGAGAATAAATAATAATATTTATTATTATATTTTTCAATTCCTACTTATAAACATTTCTCTTCGTTAAATTATTTTGAGTTCTCATTTCTTTACAAACCTACAATTTTTTTATTTTTTATTTTTATTCTAATTGCGATGTGTACGCATTCGTGAGATTTTGGGGTGTTACACTCTCCCCATTCTCCTCACACCAAATTGAAGCATTTGAAGTGTGCTTGAGAGAAAAGGAAGATGAAGAAAGTTTAGAAGGAAGAGTAACTAAAGTTGAAGTATAAGTTTTTTCCTTAGTTTCTTTAAAATTTTTTTTTCTATTCCTTTTATTTCATGCAAAGTTTTAGTTATATTATGATCTAAACAGATCACACCACTTTGAGTATGTTTTTGAAGACCATAGAATGCCCAAAAAGGTTCAAACCCTTCATCATAAAAAAGTGAGCAGAATAAGCTTTTCGATACTTTCATAACCACAAAATTCTAACAATTGTAACCTCCAAACCAAAGCTGAAATTATCGCCCAACATTAGTTTCGAAATAATAACTTTCATGCCATGTTTGGAATGTTGTAGGCATGATCCAAGGAAATTGGCACTATCATGTCAAACTTTGTCAAATGTATGATAGCATAGACTTAAGAGTGACCTCAATCGGATACTCGAAGCCCGCAAACCGACCTTCTGAAAATTGTTGTGCAAAAAGGGACAGATTCAAAAACTAATAGGTTTTTGTGCGTTTCTATTCAAACATGGGCCCAGCTGAGGAAAACGATCATTGCTGCGATGTTCTTCATCCCTAGCACTACAAGATAGACCCAAGAATAGCATAAAACAAAGTCCCAAAACTCAAGTTATGGTCTATTGAAGTTCGATATAACGTAGATATAATTCATAAATTAGACCTTAAACAGCCCACGTCAAAGTTCATGGGCTATTTTGAACCCAAGAACACTTTAGAAGTTATTTTGAACCTAAAGCCAAGATTAAGAACTAAATTGGATGTCAATTAAGACTCAAGTGCTTTTATAAGAATCTTGGAGAACTGACACCACCATGAACATCAAGCAACATAAAGAGCGTGTACATCAAGGTGGAGATGATTTCCTACTTACACACTTTTTAATCGTATTTGCTTGCATATTATACATAAAATGGCCGAAGTGATAGTAGAATGCGGCCTTTATTGATCATATGATTAAATGCTTATATTTGCATTAATTATGTGAATAATGAGAATATGATTTGAATGTATGTTGTTTATTATGATCATATACACGTGACCATGATAGATTTGAAGCATATACATGATGTTGTTCGTGAATGGAAATGATATGCAATAAATTTACTAGATGAGTATAGTCTATGACAATATGCTATTCTAAAATTTAAGCATGGTAAAGTTATGCTTCAATTAATACCCATATGCATGAGGGTACGATAGATCTATCTTTTAGAGAATTATCATTTAATATGTATGAATATATTAGTGATCAAATTAACAAGATAACAATACACTTAAAGGGGTTGATTGTTCTAAGGACAATTAGCGATGGTACTCACGTTAACGTCTTGATTAAGAGACGGGTGTGTGATCACACTTTAGAAATTGATCGTGCCTCGCGTATCTTCTGAGTTTGTAGATTGTTGGACATATAGACGCATAGCCTGGACGCTAGTGGCGTTCCTTCGAGATTCACTTGGCCAGAGGTATGAGAATCACCCTAGGGTCGACACCGACAAAAAATAATCTACTATTTGTATCGCCTAATATATGGAATTGGTTGATTATATGATATGCTTGCTATATCATTAGATTGTCTATGAATTAGAATGATCCACTAGGCTTGTAGAGCTCACCCCTTCCATTTTCAAATGTAGGAAACTAGTATACCAATTGTGGGAATTGGAACATAACTTACTATATTTATTTTCTTGATATTTGTGCCTTACAATGTTACTTAAACACTAGTATGTACAAGAGCATGAATGTAATGATTAAAGGCCTTTTAATCAATGAATGAACCCTGATGTGGAGTACTTTTGGGCACACCATTACTAAATGTTCATGATACTAACGACACTATGAAAACTAATCTTAAAACTAATGAATAAGTAGAATAAAGAAGCAACTCAAATAATAGTAAAACCTAGAATATGAAGAAAATTGTTTTAACAGTTCTGAGACAGAGATTATAAGTTTAAGTTGGTAGTGGGTAAGTCTTGTCTCAACTAAAGTTAAACATTAAACAGAAGGTAGGTCATCCTACTCTAGGAAAGCATGATTTTTTAAAGCAGACTCTATCTAGCCATCATGATTGGAGGTTGTCTTACCAGCTTAAACAAGTAATCAAAGACAAGGAACAAATTTTTAAATAAATCAAATATTTTTCTAATATATCTACTCAAAAAGGTTTCCCACTCTTACTTATTTATATATATGTATAAGGAAATAATTAAATGGTCTTTTTACAAATCGAAAAGGGGTTTTACAAGGTGGGATCAATTAGTGCAAATAGACTTTTTTCTTTTTCATTTTCTTTTTTATTTTTGAGATTACAAATCAACTTCAGTTGAACATATCAAGTGTCTTCAATATTTCGAAAATATATCTTTCCAAATCATTAAAATCTTATCATCATGATATTCAACCTCAACATCAAGATATACATGAATGAGGCCAAATTTGTCATCTCTAATTCTTACATTTGAACATTTTTGGACCTCTGAATCACATTGATGTTGTCTTCAACAAAAACCAAATCATTAATATAGAAATGAAAAATTAACATAACATTAGTAAACACACTAACCTTTATATATAACTTGTTAAAAAACACACTTTTGTAGATCATAAGTGTTAAATAACTAATCATGTCTTTCGCTCAAAGACATGGAGTGTGCTTCAACCTATGAAGTGTATTATTCAATTTGAAGACTTTACCTACTCCTGCTGTGCATATCCAATGGTGTACTTCACATAGACTTATCTAAATACTCACTTTGGAAGTTTGATTTAACATTTATTTGAAGAATCAATGTGTATGAATAATCATTGGAATAAGTAAAGGTGTAGTCTCGATGTGAGCAATTAGAGAAAATACCTTCTAATCAAATTCAAGTTTTCATGGACAATCTTTTGCCAATTATTATTGATGTTGTACAGTGAAAATATCACCATTTGGTAGTTTTTTTTGTCTTAAAATTTGATTTTGTATCAATTGGTTTTATGATAATGGAGGAATGTCAATGAGCTCCCAATAATATTACTATTCACAAGAAAATAAATCTCAAAATCCATTGCAACTTTTTCAAAAAGGTAATGAGATTAATATCAGCAAACACGATATAATAAACTAAACTTTTAGCATTTTTAGTGGCATTATGAAATCAAACTTGAAAATATCACAATTTGACAGGTGGCTAGATAACACTTCAGGTTTACTACTAGTGGCTACACTGCCCACATTAGTATGTAGCGGGACACTGCATAAAGTAGATTCCTCATTATTAAAAGCAACAAGTACCATTAGTCGTTTAATGAGACATTTTCAGTCATCCTAATGCCAAACATCCTTCTCATCAACTAAGATATCTCTAGTTAATATGAATATATTAGTTGTCAGATTATAAAGCTTTTAGCTATAGATTCTATGCTCTTATGCCTGTAATTAATATTCATTTCCTTTGTCATCTAATTTCTATCTATTCTTATTAGGAACATGCACATACAACAAAATTAAAAACTCACAAGTGTGTCAGACTCGGTTTGATTATATTTGTTGCAAACTTAATAAGGGTTAATATGTCAGAGAGCATTTGCAACAAATGTTGGGATCCTTTCCCTAGGAAGATAGATGAATCAACTGGCAAACGCCTTGACAAACCTACTTGCAAGCCGAGTTCGCCAGAGTAATGTTAAGCCTCTTTCACAACACCATACGTAACACCATTAGAATAATTATAAGAGAATGTGAAAGTAACTAAAACAAATAATTGCAGCAGAATTTAATTCAACCTAAAAGTTAGTTATATACAGTCCTCTAAATGTGGCAATAACAGAAGTGTTTAAGTCCTCTAAATGTAACAATGGTTTTCTTACGCCCCTATACATCATACTAACTCTTGAAATGATGAACTGCGTAGAGGACCTACCAAGATAAACAAGAATGCAGCACTATACTATGACCACATTTTTTCCTTTGTTTGGTGTAAAAGAACCTGAAATGTTAGAGTAATGAGCCAAATTTGTCCATAATGGCTCAATGAGTAATGTAGTCTACTTTATAACTTAAAACATGAATTCCATAAAATAATGTTATGTATGTATGAACAATAATATTATGGGAGTGAATGCAACAGTAAATTTACAATGCAGTTGTGCACCCTTCATTTTAAAAATAGTTTTAATGTTGAAAACACTTGCCAAGGTTTTCACTAGCCTCCAAGGCAATAAGAAATCTACTCGAGCAGGCTGCCAGACAGTTAGACGTATTTTCATACAACATCCTAAAGATCCGCCAACACATACCTCATGTATGATGGCTTCAAATTCTTGGCAAGTGGGCTAATTGAAAATCCACATAGAACGTACCTCCAGGTACGATGCATTTGGTCCTCAATGCTCAACTACATCTAATATCTTAACTTGTGCCTCAGACCTCGAGATTTGGTGCATATTTTTATTTAAAAACCCATTCAAAAATTGTAAATGCATTTCAATATGTAATATCATTACATTTATAAATAAAATAACAAGTTTAAGTGATAAATTAGAAAACACTACTCACAAGGATACTTAGCTCCCGGTGCTCCTCTCGTGACCAGTCGCGTCCCGCTAACGTTTGATCCTGCTTAACCAAAGTGATTTCTTAATATCTACATAAAACTTGATTCAAATCTAACTTTATGGTTCTTGGTTTATCAAAGGATTGACTTGACCACTTATGATCCTTTTATTGATTTGGTCAATTTTGGTCACTATAGTCAACTCTAATCAAGCCTAACATTGTTAACTTAGATAATCAACAAGGTCAACGTGGTCAATAGGGTCAAATGGTGCAATTATGCCTCTAATATCGACCGAACTACCAAAAACTTATACCTTCAATACGTGTTTCACTTTTTGGTATACAATAACAAACCTTTTCATAATTTTGCAATTTAGTACAATAAATAAGAAAATTTTAATTATTCCCTATGTTACACTTTTTTTTTCTTGGTGAAGTATTCCATAATATTATACAACGTTATCTATATATAACATTACCTATTATCTATTATATAACCTTATATACATATTTATTTATTTATTAATTTCATCAAATTGCATAAATGTGAGTTTAATATATCAATTGATTTCCAAAAATTTTAATTTTAGTGTCATTGAGTTCATAATCTCATTTTGGATATTTTAGTACCCGTCAATTAAAATTTCATTATTAATATTTATATCCTATGTGTCGGCTTTCAATTACCATATAAATTTTTAGGGCCTATATGAGTACAAATAAAGTATATATCTATGTTCTACTCGTTGATATGAACACAATGATATACATATTGTATAGTTTTACTCTTAGTGAAAATATATCCTAATTTTGCGTCACATAATAGACTAACACTTTCTATTAAAACTACACTAGAAAAACTTGAATTCATAACTTTTATAACTATTTTTAATTGAAAAGAGATAAAAATAGTTTATCCAAAATGACAAATCTTCGAGAAATAACAACGTTTTCTTCTCTTTTTCTTTCTTTTTCTTTTTCTTTCTCTCCTTCCCTTTTCGTTTCCTCTCTAGTTTCTTTCTTCTCTCTTTTTTCTTTTTCACTTTCCATGTGATGAAATGAGGAGAGAATGAGAGGAGTAGAGCATATGTCAAACCCCTATTTATAAAGTTTGGCTTAGGGTAGGTCCTACCAAAAGACTACAATTGTCAACCCTTATCTCTCCACCTTACGTGTCATTGTCTTCTTTTTATTTTGTTTTATTTTTTTTTCTTATTTCTAAATTATCTCCATGATCTTCATATTATTTATATCATTATATAAATATATATATATATGTGTGTGTGTGTGTGTGTGTGTGGTGTGTGTGTGTGTAGAAATTATTTCATTCAATCATTTCTATATATATATATATATATATATGTAGAAATTATATATATACATACATATTTCTATATATGTAGAAATTATTTCATTCAATCATTTCAACTTTTTTTCCAACTAAGCTCACCATCATGTTTATTATTTATTTATTTATTTGATATAACTCATTAATTTATACAGTTGTTCATAAAATCAGGAATTTTAATTCATAATTTATTAATTTATATATAAACCTATCGACTCAATGTCTAAAAATACGATTTTACAACAGATCTGTTAAGCAAATAAACATGATAGGCAACAACTTTAGCCCAAAAGTATGTTAAATGTCTTTTCCTTCTATCATGCTCCACGCCATAGTCGTAGTAGTTCAATTCTTCTACTTGGCAACACCATTACGATGCAATGTATATGGGTTTTGATCTCATACTTGATTCCTTGAGTTGTACAATAATAAACAAAAGGGCTTTGAAACACTATTAGAGAAGAATATCTAAATATTTATTTCTCTATGAACTTTCTTCTGGTGTCACAACCTAAAATATAATGGTGTATTTATATACAACAAAATTCTAAATCGTGAGAACTTGTAATCCTAATACATAAGTGTGCCAATTTTACATTAACTCTACACATTTATTCCTCAAAGTGAAGTTTGATTTACTGACCAAAACCAGATGATGTTATATATCATAATTAGTTATTCCTAAATAATATATACAATATGCAACTACTTCTTAATCACAAGTACTTAATATATCAAATAGGAAATATTGTTCCATAATTTGTAATGATATTATTAAGTAAAGGGATAAGAAGAAATTTCCCATAAAAAATTTAAAGGGCCAACCTAAAGAATAAACTCCAAAAAAATAGAGTAGAACTTCTAATTTTAGAGAAAGTAATAAAATTGAAGCAATATGTTTGAATAAAAAATATTTCTTTTTTTCCCCTTAAGATATAACAACTCAATTTTAGATTCTTGAGTTTTTCAAAAAATATATTAACAAGTGGATTAGCTTAGATACTTTAGTTAAGAAATTGAACTATTTATATCTTTTTAGTTCAAGCACTAGGCCTTGAGACAATTCTATCAAATTGTCTATTCTTGTTAAGCAAAGGAGACAAAGTACTTGCTTCAAAGTCAATCTATTCATTTGTTTCCATAAAATGTTTCATTGTCTACCAATTAATTAATTAATTAACTCATGTTTCTATAATTAATTCGAGCCTCCCTTCAATTTCATTGCAATAACATAGCTTAAAATTTAAGAAAGGGTTATTTGAATATATCTATATTTATTCCTTATTTATTAAAAAAAAACCTTATTTATTTGTGAATTCTATATTCTTTTTTGGGTACTAACGTAAAATTAGTACTTTTAAATAAAATTAATACGAACATTAATACATTTGTTTTCCTACTAAAGTAATGCTCGAATGAAATACTTTCATGTCTATTGGATTATGCAATTTCTAACAACCACAACAGCAACAAATAAATGATCAGCTTATCTTTCAACAATAGGTAGGTTAAAATCATATTATTTTTTAAGTTCATACATTTTAATAACTTTTTTTTTTTTTTTGACAAAATTTTGATTACATTGCATGTAATATATCCCTTACAAACAAATAATTAGTTTGAACTATCATTTAATGAAGACAACATTTATAAGCAAAAGTTTCATTTTTGAAGTCACTACAAAAATTTATGTATAATCCTCATATTTAAGTTTTTATTTATATTAACTATCAAGCTTGCATCGCCTTTACGCCATACTCATTTGTATTTATGGTTTGAAATTACGTAGTACTCAACAAAAAAAAAATCACTTGGTAATGTCAAACAAACATTTAAGTGTTATAATTCTTATGTTATAACAAAATAAAAAATAAAAAGATTTCTGTATCCCTTCTAAAATTAAATAAG
>JAJIYU010019860.1:0-10639 GCA_030144865.1 Tinospora cordifolia | reverse complement strand
AAAAAATTTTAATTTAATAGTTCTTTTGTACCGAAAACATCAAAATATAATAAAAAATATTGAATTAGAGCCAACCCGATAAACCGACCCAACCCAAACTGAACCCGAACTGTTTGGGTTGGGTTGCGGGTTTACCCCAAACCCGACCCAACCCAACCCAACCCACGAACACCCCTACGTCAGATGAGCCTCGATTGTAGCACGGCCGTTCGCGATCAATGAAACTAGCGTGGACCATTGATCAACCTTGAGCGCAGCACTGAATCGCGATCGAGATTAATGAATTTGCTGTGGATCGTTGATCAACCTCGAGCGCAGCATTGGGTCGCGATTAACAAAACGACTTTAATCTTCACCGTTGGATGGACCTCGAGTGCAGCATCAGATCGTGAACACCGATCCAGGCCGCACGATTAACCTTGAGTGCAGTGTCGTTCGCGATCAACGAAGCGAATCCGAACCATTAGATCAGGCTGATCTATTATGTGTCGTTGGATTTCAATGATTCGGTGCTTTTGAGCGCTGTTTTGGGCTTCAATTTCCTTCGTTGGATTGTGCAGATTGGTTTTGGACCGTTGGATGCAATTTCTAATTATCAATTTGTGTTCTAATATTGCTACTATCCGAAATTTGCCAATTTCACACTTTCTAATTGATGTAAACATGGATTTTTTGCATATTCTCTTCTATTTTAATGACTTGCTAATATTTTCCCTTTTCTATTTCTTTAACATTGTATTTATTAGATATATTTTTATCTCTTTAATATTTTTAATGCTAATAATTAAATAATCTACATTTTTCATTTTCATATATTTGTATTTATTTCATATTTTATTTTCAGATAATCATTTATATAATTATAAATTGATATTTATATAATGTTTTATTTATTTTAAATAAATACACGCATACTACATTTTAATTCAATTATGTAAATTTTTCTATATACATATTCCTATAATATGTAGTATTAACATTCACATATTATTCATACACACATTAACCTATATATATGTGTGTGTATATACATATATACTTTATTTCTATTTTTTTTCTTAAGAAATGGAAACAACTCTTTAAATTTCAAAATTAATTCTACTAAATTGAAATTTTCATTTAATTATCAAATTAAGGTCTTATTTGCTTATTTTATATTATATCTCCAATATATATTATTTTTCATTTGCCAACCCACAATTTGCACCCAAAGATGTCTTAAAATCTTTGAAATTAATTCACTTAACTTATTTTATTTAATTTCATTAAACTTATTTATTTTAAATTATTTGACAAAATTCTGGGGTATTACATTCCAATATATAAAATTAGTTGCAATCGAGCCATTAGCCCCTTTTCTACCGTTAAAAACAAGAAAAACAAGTAGTTTGTTCATTTACAAGATTATAAAGAGAGCAACGTGGACTACATTTGTTTTTACGAGTACCTAGCTAGCTAAGAATGAGATGAGCTCAATTGAAAGCTCGTAATAATGCTTTTCTTGGGAAACTACGGTCCTGAACTAATGTTGGTACTTGAATGAGTTAGAAAGTATCCTTAAATAATTATAAGTCATTCTAAATGAAGCAATGACCACTAAAAACTCATATCAAAGGAAGAAAATTTATTCTAAAATGGGCTATTGATTGTTTTTATTCGGAAGAACGTTGAATATTACTTCCTTAAATTGTTTGCTCGTTTGTAAGAGGTTAATGAAGCTACAAATTGCTATTTAGAGTTTCATGTGTGTGTAGATGGTTAAAAATACAATAAAATGCAAATTTTCCAAAAAATTAGCATTTTTCCTTAAAAACTAGACAGTTAAAATTAACTACTCCCTTCTAATTGAGGAATTAAGCAATAAAAAACCTTCATAAGCTAAGAAAAATATATTTTCAGTGAGCAATTAATTCTTTGTCTAAAGGATGGAAAAAAATATTTTGTCTACAGTTAAGAACCGGAAAAATAATTAAGCTGCTTGTTCATTTATAAGATTATAAGGAGTGAAATGAGGATTATGTTCATTCTTACGAGTGGCTAGCTAGCTAAGAATGCAATGAGCTCAATTGAAAGCCCAAAGGTAAGGCTTTTCTTGGGAGACAATGTAACATCTCGAAAAATTCATATGAAATTTGAATTTTTACTTAGAAATTTATACAAAATTAATGAATGAGAATTTTGGCAAGTCATAGTTTACCCAAAAGAGGAATAAAAATCAATTTAGTAGATTTTTGGAAGAAAATATATGAATATAATGTATATTATGGGATATTATAGCCAAAAATACAAGAATATATACAATTTTTGATGAAAACAAGATTAGAAAGTCAATCGAGATCGAGATTTGGCAAAAATTCGAAAAGAAAGCAAGAAATTCAGCTGAAAAATAAAAAATAAAGTTAAAAACATTGTGAATTGTAGATCTGGAATCTAATCTCGTGATCTGACGACCACGATCAGAATCGCACATGCGCACGAGCGCACTGGATCATCAAGATCAAACGGCCAGAGATCCGTGTACGAAACTCGAGGATGATTGTGCGGCCAAAATGAAATTCGTTGATCGCGAAATCAGATATGCACACCATGATCAAGAATCATCTGACAGTCGAGATCGAAGCCGCGTTGAGAGATCGCGAACAGTGCTGCGCTCGAGGATCATCCAACGATCCAGGTCAAAGTCGTTTTGGATTGATCACAATCGTTGATGCGCTCGTGGGAAACGGTCCAGATTCGAAGATTCTGATTTAGTTTGATCGATTTGAGATCAATCCAACGATCCAGATTAAATTCGAAATTTAAAATACGAAAATTACTGAAAAATAACGAAAAATACAAAAAAATCAAAAAATTTGAAAAATAGTTTTTAAATTCTGAAAAATATTTCTAAAATATGAAAAATACTTATTTTGCTCTAAAAATTAGAAAGTACGAAATTAGGGAGAATTAGGGTATTTTATTCAAAGAACAACATAAGACTTTCTAATTTTCTCCCTTTGAAAACCTATATAAACCCCCCTAGGCTCTCAATTTCATTCATTAAAAAAAATTAAGAGTTGAATTCTCCTCTTGTTTTCTCTAAGCTTTCTTCTTGGCACCTCTTCCCATCTTCCCTTCTTGTGTGTGTGAGAAATTCTTCTCTCGAATTTAGGGGAATTAAGTTGGGCGATCTTCATTGGCATTAGTACGTAGGGGAAATTGTTGCCAAAATTCCGGAAGAAAGCGTCACAAGGTGGAAGTGATTTCTAGAACACCCTTCTGTTCTTATTTGAATTCATGGCATGCTCATTGTTGTATGTTTTTCACTAAATTCAAAGATTTTCAACTTCAACTCTAGAATTTTACATGTTATTTCAGTATTTTAGTTTTGATTCATGTTTGAGCAATCGTATCATCTATGCCATGTTAGTATCATGCTTAGGCTTTTAAATTAAAGTATGATTCATGTTTTATGAGTGATTCATGAATTGACTATGTATATTCTGAATTTTAGTTTGATTTCATATTCTGAAATTTATTTTATGAGATCATGATATAAGAATTAATCAAAGACGATGGAGATAATAACCACGTACCATCATAGTGGTCACGGCGACGCTATGGATGTTCTTTTCATATGAGTTAGGTCATATGGTTTTCAGACCTAAGTACTTGAGGGTCGTGTACTACTGGTGGGTCACCATGTGTAACAGGTTGATGTCGACACCTTCCACTAACGGGTTGATGCCAAGTGGGCCCTATTTACTTAGTTAAGAACATCAAGGGATTAAAGGCCCTTTTAGTCTGAGACTCGACTTAAACAAATTGTTGTTTAAAACGCCTAATGATTGCAAGTGTTTGAATTATGATTGTGTTATGAGTTTGAATATAAAAGATGGTTGTTCGAAAAGGATCCACTGGGCTATGTACTCACTCTTCCTTTCTTATTTTTTAGGAACATGAAACCCATGGAGCAATTGAATATAGATAGTTTCTTAGGAAATGTCTATAGTATTATATTTTTAGCAGTTTAGGGCATGGTTGCCCAAAATTTTTATGCTTTTCTACTGAAAAGTATTTTGAAGTCTTCCGTTGTAACAATTAATTTTTTTGAAGAGTTTAGTACTCTCAATTTCTATTATGAATAAAATAGTTTGAATTTCTATATCTCTTTGAAATTGCCTTAATTTTTTTTTTGAAATTTTGTATTCTTGAATTTTATACCAAGGCATGAGATATTGAAAAGAAAAGAACAAGTGTGTGTCACTTGTAATGTAGCACCGGCCCGACTCGCTGTTTGTTAATTCTACTGTTAAGAAAACGGTGGCAATGTACATTGCTTAAAGATACGGGGGTTGGGGTGTTACAGACAAGGTCCCCCGAACTTCCTTGGGTAGTTAAATAAGTTAAAAGGTCACTTGAAATGTTTTGATTCCTCCAAAATGAAGCATTGAGCAATGAAAACTAGTGTCAAAGAAAGAAATTCATTCTAAATAGGTTATTTTCTTATTTTTCATCGAAAGAAAATTGAATGTGACCTCTTTAAACTATTTAGTCATTTGTAAGAGTGTAATGAAGATATAAATAGCTATTTTGAATTTCATGTGTAGATTGATAGTGAAGAATTCAATAAAATGTGAATTCATAGTGCAATTAGCTTTTCCCCTGAGAAATTAGGCGGTTAAAACCAACAACTCCTTCTAATTGAGGAAGGAAGCAAAAATGACTTTCATAAATTTAGAAAATATGTTTTTGGAGAACAGCAAAATTAACTTTCCTAAACCATTTTCACAAATTGGTAGAGTGTAGAGAGGGCAACAAAAGGTAGTTTGAATTCTATGAGTACCAAACATGTTAAGATGTGATAGAAAGTCAATTTTATCATTAAAGTGGTTCTTCGTTTGAGCAATTAGGGACATAAAGCACCTTTGCTATTAGAACGGGCTAATAAATTGCTTAGAAAATGCTATCAAAATGAAACAAGGAAGTAAGCCACAAGAACTCTTTCAAGTAAAGAAAATTAGTTACAATCAAGCTGTTGACCCCTTTTTCTACAATAAAAACAAGAAAAACAAGTAAATTGTTTATTTACAAGATTATAAAGAGAGCAATGTGCACTATGTTTGTTTTACACTAGCTAACTAAAAATGCGATGAGCTCAATTGAAAGCCGAAATAACGCTTTTCTCAAGAAATTAGGGTCTCGAACTACCATTGGTACTTAAATGAGTTAGAAAGTACCCTTAAATAATTATGAGCTAAATAAAGCAATGACCAATAGAAACTTATATCGAAGAGAGAAATCTATTGTAAATGGGCTATCGATTATTTTTCTACGGAAGAACGTTGAATATTTCTTCCTTAAGCTATTTGGTAATTTCCAAGAGGCTAATGAAGCTAAAATTTGTTGTCTTGAGTTTCATGTGTGCGTAGATGGTTAAGAATAAAATAAAATGTGAATTACCAATAAAATTAACATTTTTCCTTAAAAACTAGGCACTTAAAATGAACTACTCCCTCTAATTGAGGAACTAAGCAATAAAAAGCTTTTATGAGCTAAGAAAATATGTTTTTAGTGAGTAGTTGATTCTCTATCTGTAAGATAAAAGAAAAAAAATACTTTTTTCAACCATTTCATCATTTGCTAGAGTGCAGAGAGACCAACATAAGGTATTTTGAATGCCATGAGCACGAGCTTGTTAAAATGCAATAGAAAGTCAAGCATATTGTTGAAGTGATGGGCTTTCTTTGAACAATTAGGGATGCAAAGCACCTATGCTATCCAAATGAGCTGAAAAATTGCTTACAAAATGCCGTCGAAATGACGTAATGAAATAAGCTGGAAAAGCTCTTTCAAGTAAAGAAAATTAGTTTTAATCGAGTTGTTTATTCATCTACAAGGTCAAAAGGAGTTGAACAAGGACTGCATTCATTCTTACGCTTTTCTTGGGAGACAAGAATCCCCCCAACTTCCTTGGGTAGTTAAATGAGTTAAAAGGTCACTTTAAATATTTTAATTCCTCCAAAATGAAGCATTGAGCAATGAAAACTCATGTCAAAGAAAGAAATCCAATCTAAATAGGTTTTTTCTTGTTCTTCTATGGAAGAGCATTGAATTTGTTTTCTTTAAACTACTTAGTCATTTGTAAGAGTGTAATGAAGATATAAATAACTATTTTGAGTTCTACATTTATATAGATGATTATGAATGAATATAATGTGAATTCATGAAGCAATTAGCATTTTTCTAGAGAAATTAGGTGGTTAAAACCAAGAACTCCTTCTAATTGAGGAAGGAAGCAAAAAAGACTTTCATAAATTTTGAAAACATGTTTTTTTGGCAAGCAACTGACTTTTCTATATAAGAGAAAAGCTTAAATAACTTTCTTAAACCATTTTATAAATTGGTAGAGTGTAGAGAGAGAGAGCAACAGAAGGTGCTTTAAATTCTACGAGTACCAAGCTTATTAATTTGCGATAGAAAGTCAAGTTTATCATTAAAGTGATGCTTTCTTCGAGCAATTAGGGACACAATGTACCTTTGCTATCTAAATGGGCTAGAAAATCACTTAAAAATTGTTATCAAAATGAAATAAGTAAGCGGCAAGAGATCTTTGAAGTAAAGAAAATTAGTCGCAATCAAGCTGTTGGCCCTTTTTCTACAGTTAAAAATAAGAAAGACAAGCAGTTTGTTCATTTACAAGATTATAAAGAGAGCAACGTGGACTACGTTTGTTTTACAAGTACCTAGCTGTCTAAAAATGCGATGAGCTCAATTCAAAGCCTAAAGTAATGCTTTTCATAAGAAACTAGGATCCCGAACTACAATTGGTACTTAAATGAGTTATAAAGTACCCTTAAATAATTATGAGTCATCCTAAATGAAGCAATGACTAATAGAAACTCATATCGAAGAAAGAAATCTATCGTAAATGGGCTATCGATTATTTTTCTATGGAAGAACATTGAATATTACTACCTTAAGCTGTTTGGTTGTTTGTAATAGGGTAATGAAGCTAAAAGTTGCTATTTTGAGTTTAATGTGTGCGTAGATGGTTATGAATATAATAAAATGCTAATTCCTGATAAAATTAGCATTTTTCCTTAAAAACTAGGCTCTTAAAATCAACTACTCCTTTCTAATATAGGAACTACGCAATAAAAAACTTTCATAAGCTAGGAAAATATGTTTTCAGTGAGCAGTTGATTCTTGTCTATAAGATAAAAAATCATTTGCTAGAGCGCAAAGAGACAAACAGAAGGTACTTTGAATGCCATGAGCTCAAACTTGTTAAGATGCGATTGAATGTCAAGTTTATAATTAAAGTGATGCTTTTATTGAGCAATTAGGGACGTAAAACACCTTCGCTATGCAAATGAGCTCAAAAATTACATACCAAATGCTATCGGAATGACGTAAAGAAATTAGCTGGAAAAGCTTTTTCAAGTAAAGAAAATTAGTTGCAATCGAGCTGTTGGCACCTTCTCTACAGTTAAAAATAAGAAAAATAAGTTGTTTGTTCATGTACAAGATTATGAGGAGTGGAACAAGGACTTCGTCGTTCTCACGTGTGGCTAGCAGCCTAAGAATGTGATGAGCTCCATTAAAAGCCCAAAGTAACACTTTTCTTGGGAGAAATGGATCCCCAACTTCCTTGGGTAGTTAAATGAGTTAAAATTTCACTTTAAATATTTTAATTCCTCTAAAATGAAGCATTGAGCAATAAAAATTTGTGCCAAGGAGATAAATTCATTCTAAATAGGCTATGTTCTTATTTTTCACCAGAAGAAAATTGAATGTGACTTCTTTAACCTATTTAGTCATCTGTAAGAGTGTCATGAAGATATAAATAGCTATTTTGAGTTTCATATGTATATAGATGATTAAGAATGCAATAAAATGTGAATTCATGGTGCAATTAACGTTTTCTTTGATAAATTAGTTGGTTAAAACCAACAACTCCTTATTGAGGAAGGAAGTAAAAAAGACTTTCATAATAAATTTAGAAAATATGTTTTTTGGCAAGCAATTGGCTCTTTCTTTACAAGAGAAAAGCAAAAATAACTTTCTTGAACCATTTTTATATATTGGTAGAGTGCAAAGCGAAGAATAGAAGGTACTTTGAATTCACGAGTATAGAACTTCAAAAGTACCCTTAAATAATTATGAGTCATCATAAATGAAGCAATGACCAATAAAAACTCAAATCGAAGAAAGAAATGTATCAAAAGTGGGTAATCAATTGTTTTACTATGGAAAAACATTGAATATTACTTCCTTAAGTTGTTTGGTTGTTTGTAAAAAGGGTAATGAAGCTAAAAGTTGTTATTTTGAGTTTAATGTGTGCGTAGATGATTATGAATACAAAAAAATGCTAATTTTCGCTAAAATTAGCATTTTTCCTTAAAAACTAGGCACTTAAAATCTACCACTCCCTTCTAACATAGGAACTAAGCAATAAAAAGCTTTCATAAGCTAGGAAAATATGTTTTTATTTAGCAATTGACTCTTTATCAGTAAGATAAAAGAAAAAATACTTTGTCAAACCATTTCATCATTTGCTAGAATGCAAAGAGACCAACAAAAGGTACATTCAATGCCATGAGCACCAGCTTGTTAAGATGCAATAGAAAGTCAAGCTTATCATTAAAGTGATGTGCTTTCTTCGAGCAATTAGGGACATAAAGCACCTTTCTTATTCGAACGAGCTAAAAAATTGCTTGCAAAATGCCATCGGAATGATGAAAAGAAAAAGTCGAAAAACCTCTTTCAAACAATGAAAATTAGTTGCAATCAAGCCATTGGCACCTTCTCTATAGTTAAAAACAAGAAAAATAAGTTTTTTATTCATGTACAAGATTGAAAGGAGTGGAAGGAGGATTACGTTCATTCTTACGATTGGCTAGCTAGCTAAGAATGTGACCAGCACAATTGAAAGCCCAAAATAACACTTTTCTTAGGAGACAAGGATCCCCAACTTCCTTGGCTTGTTTAATGAGTTAAAAAGTCACTTTAAATATTTTTAACTCCACCAAAATGAAGCATTGAGCAATGAAAACTCGTGTGATGCAAATTATGAAGTTGATAAAGATGACACAAATAGATTAATTACTAGTGATGATGATGCTTTGCATATTCCAAGAGGACCGATTACAAGGACCCGTGCCAAAAGACTTAATGAAACACTACTTGGGTTGGTTCAAGACATTTGGGCCAAACAAGGTGTTAATAGTTTTTTCAACTTTAATATGGGCTTGGATAAATCAAAATGAGCTTTGAATGTCATCCTAGTGCAAGATAATCAAAATTATAAGAAATAAAGACCTCTAGTGGAAATAAATGTGTGGACAGAATAATTCAAGTCATAATCTCATTAATTTGAGATGATAAAGATGGTTTATTGGTCATTATTAGAGGTTGCACGAAATTAATTAATTTCCTATGAGTTATTGGTCTTTTATGTCAAACATTTCAGTTTCAAGGTATAATAACTATGCAATAGTGTGTTTGTGTTTAGAGTTAATGGATTGTTTATAGGAGTTATGAGTGGAGTTGTGATATGTATTAAGTGTCAGTTAGTGTAGAGCCTTCAATTCTCATAGGTGAGAGTTAATAGCTATTTATTTTTGTGACTTTTTGTATTCCTTGGAGTTACATTCAGGATTTGTATAAATTGGCTTGCTCCTCTTTCAGGAAGGCATCAAATCAGTAAAGTGAGTGTTTAATCTGAAAATTTTAGATTTGAGAGAGGCTTTCTCTTATGTTCTTCATTGAACTTTTCTATACTTATCAAGGATTGATCAACCTTGTGGCGTTTAACACTTTGGGTTCTTGTTTTTTTGTTATTCAAGGGTTCAAGTGGATCATTAAATCTGATTTTAGCTTTCTTGGGGTGAGTATACTACCTTGAATGGGGGTTCTTAGGATCTAATTCCTAGCGGGTCCGCATCAGTTGGTATCAGAGCCAGGTTCTAAGATCAAGTTATATCTTTTTGTTTCGTAATTTTCATTTCATATTTCTGTTGCTTCATTTTTATTCATCAGTTTTCTTTCATTTGTCATCCCCTTTCATCTTTTTGTTCCTTGTTTCCTTCTTGTTCAATTCTCTTTTATTTTCATTTCTCTTGAATATTAAAAAGAAGGTGATTCTGAAAAAAAAGGTTCTGATTCTGAAAAAAAAAAGTGATTCTGGAAAAAAAAGGTTGTGATTCTAGAAAAAAAAAGTTGTGATTCTAGAAAAAAAAATTGTGAATTCTGTAAAAAAAAAATAGAGTATTTGCTAATTACTTTTATGCAAGAGAAGTTATTATTATGAAAGTGTTTGTGTTCATATCAAAAGCTATGATCTTGACTGGTTTTCAGTTATTCAATCTTGTGTCTAATTGTTGTTCTTTTTTTTGAACCATTTTTTTGGAAATCATTTCATTCCTTTCTCTTTTTATATCCTAACCTTTAACATAAACTCTACAAGATTGAGTTAATTCTTGGTTGGATTTGACTAGTTCCTTAAAGAGCTACAAGAGAAAGCTACGAGAGGAAAGAGTGTGAACAATTTTCCAAAAGAAAGAAAAAGTGAACATTTGTGTGAGAGGTTTCTTTTTACTAACATTTTCTTGCAGGTCATTTAATGAAGATGTCAAAAACAAACGAATCATCATCT
>JAJIYU010019859.1:0-10620 GCA_030144865.1 Tinospora cordifolia | reverse complement strand
AAACCAAGGAAAAGAATCAATATATGTTGTAACCATTGTTGAACACACAATATCTAGTGATTTTGGACGTATTTGATACAGATCAAATCATGAAAAGCACAATATGTTGTATACGCCAATTTATCCCTAATTTTTTGTTGAAGATTAAAAAAAAAATCAAGTATGTAATGCTCTGAAAATCCTATAGAACATACCTGCTGCTGTTATTCTGATTACAGTCTCCTTTGTGTTCTTCTATGTTTTAGATACTGGAATGTTTTCGTTTTCTTCTACGTTTCAGATTGATTTCACAAATCTGTTCACGATAAATTTTCTGATTTTGCGCGATTTCTTCGTTCGAAATGGTAACTGCTCTATTTAACGGCGATTTTTTTTGTTTTTAAATGTGTAAATATTTCTGATATTTATGTAATTAAAAGTTGATTACTTGTATACGATTGTAATATTCGGTATTTTTGTAATATATTACATAATAATGTATAGATACATATTTTTTCCTTTTTTTTAGTTACCTTAACTTTTCAAAGAGATGGGATGTGAACCAGTTTAATGCAACACATGGAGAGCAAGTTGTCAAAAAATTTGGGATTGTTTTGTATCTCGAGATTTGCAGCGGATCAAGAGAAGGAACGTGCTCAATGAACGTGTTGAGAGGTCTACGAAACGCAATGCTTTTTTTAATCAATTTCCAATGGTTTTTGTCGTAAAAGTTGTGAACTAATACTGATTTCAAAATGAAGTCTTTTGTGATTATAATAATCTATAAAAAAAAAATATTATCATTATTAGATTTTGTCTTTCACTTTTTTAACATTAGTTTTTAGGGTAACGAGTAATAGTCATCTTCTATTCAAAAAAAAAAAAAAAAAACACATTTTTTCAGTAATAGTCAAGCAAACAGCTACTTATGTAAAGTTGGGTAGTATTAATGTTGGTTAAACAAGGTATAGATTCTACGCTAAGCAAATTAAACAAAAAATGTAGTTTATAAGCATCAATTAATATAAACTCATGAAATAAAGCTTTTATGCCAGCCAGACTGGTGGAATCAGAAATAATAAGAGAAGATTGAAGCAGCACCTATGGGTGATCAAATGCCACAAAAGCTGTTTATTCTTTGTTTTCTTTTTCTTTTTTTTCTTTTTTTTTCTTGTCAAATATAAAGGGTTATTTAAATATAAAGAGAATGTTAAAATTTATGCAACTATAACATTTATAACTAATGGAAAAATAAATAATATATTTTTTCATAAATATTGTTATAAATTAATGATTATAAATAATAAAATTATATAAAAATATAATTAATTGCAACACATAATTTAATGTTGTCTTTGATATGTAATCTTTATATATATATATATTGCGGGTCTGATCATCTTTGTATTAAATTACATATTAATATTAGAATATATAATAGAAAAATATTAGAAAAATAAATTAGCATAACATTTTGTCAATCCAGTGGTGGGTTACCCATCTGTTGCCGACAAGATTGGACAAAGGGTACGCATACCCTCCCTCCCACCCTCAAGGGTGCCTCAAGAGCAACATCTGCCCCTTTGTATATAAGAACAAAAGGTCTCTCTCTCTCTCTCTCTCTCTCTCTCTCTCTCTCTCTCTCTCTCTCTCTCTCTCTCTCTCTCTCTCTCTATGTGTTGTGTTGTACTAATAACCTTTACTCAATAAAGTAACAAGATTCTGGTTCTACCTTGGACTCAATAATATCTCTTATTTTATTGGAAAATGAAAGTATTAATAATTCTTTACTATAAAACCCTAGCACATGTAGATGAGCGGCCAAATGCTCCTTACTTTATACATAATTTATTCGTTAAAAAAGAAGAAGCTAGAGCTACAAAGAAGGGGAAAAAAACAGAAAGAAAGAAAAGAAGAAGAAGAAAACTGTCATCATGGATTGTAAAGCCAAAGGAAAACAATTAAACGAGACTGAAAGGAGGTTGGAAGGGGATATTGCTTTGCTGGCTCCTCAATCTTTGATTTCTATTGTTTATTTCAGCGTGTCAAACACTAGTGCACACCGCACACACAGCTATGTTTAAGTTTCATAAACCTTACCTCTATGCATATAAATGTTAATTCAATTAATCGTTGCAGTGATATATATATATATATATATATATATAGCTTTTGTATCTTTTAATATAATTACAATATTATGTGTACTTATCTAATAATTGTATGTAGTTGCATTAAATTAAAAAAAGAAAAAAGAAAAACACACAAATTTAGCCTTGGATTATTGTTAGTGATTTTCTTCTTTTTGGGTATTAGAACTTGCTAGCTAGCTTTTAAAGTCCCGGAGCATACAGCGATTTCTTGGGGTAGCAGGGCATTTTCTCCGAGGAAACTGTCCTTATAGATGTTCAAAGAAAACTAGTACGGAATGAGTTCAGTCTTCACAACTTTCAAAGCATTTGATTATTTCTCTCAAAAAGTGCAACTATGTAAACTTTCTTGTTCCTTGGAACATTTTTCATATAAATTTTAAGAATATAACTTTCAATATACATTGAACACACTAAATAAAGTTCATATGTTCGAACTCATACAAAATATTTTGTTATCATATTTTAAAAGTAAAGCTAATTATTAATAACATATTTACATACGATTGATATATAAAATTGAACTCTTATTTAATAGTTGTACTTTTTAAATCAAGTGATTTCTTGCATAGGTATCAAAACAAAATTTCTTTAAGAGGTCTTGTATTTAAACCTCATTATAAGTTAAGTCTACGTGTCATTATTTGCAGTTATAACTTTTAGATCAAATAGTTTTTAATACTAATATATTAAGTTTTTTTTATTAAAAACATAATAGCTTAGGCTACATTTGATTTACAATTGCTATATGAATTTCTGCATGAAAAATTTAAAACTATAAAAAAATGTATTTGGTAGGTATAAAAACTTAAAAAAAAATTCTGTATTATCAACAAAAGAAATGTTTTACGAATTTTTACTTTTTGACTTATATTCTAGTTTTTGATGATGTACCAAATATAAGTTAGTTTTCTACTATATTTTTATAAAAAACAATAGTTATCAAATGTTTATAAATCTATTTTAGTTTAGATTTTTTAAGGTTGTGTCAAAGGTGAACAATCTAAAACTCGTAAAAAAAGCACATAAGCCTTGGGAATTAAAGTATTAATATTCGAGTTTTTATTCGTTAGCAACAAAAAATGTAATATAATTTTATTTCTATTTTGTTTTGTTGGAAAAGAAAGGAATACATTGTATTCATGAAACCATATGTCATTAATGAGAAGGAAAGAGAGATGTATATAAAGTTTTTCTCATACACGGAGAAAAGCAGCCCACTTCTAGCTAGCTATGTCAAAATAAAATCATTTGTATCAAGTAGACTAGGCTCACCGCAGCCATCACATTCTACTGCCTACATTTTCTCCTAAAATTATACAATTCATAACTTTCAAAGCTGTTTATTTTTCCACTTTATAAGCGCAGGACATACTTTCATCATCTTAAAATATGTAAAAAATAAAAAAAGAAAAAAAAAGTCAGAAGAGAGCAGTAGATGAAAAAGAAAAATTAAAAATTACTCTTCTGTGTGAATATCAAAGTTAAAAGATGTGTTAATATATACTAAGATAGAAAAAATACAACCTTTAATAAGGTTAAAAAATAAGTATAGTAACAAAAATATTTAAACAAAAAAAAAACTTGTGTCATATTTGAGCACGGGTGGTATATAATAATATAAATATATATGGTTCCTAGCTATAAATTAATTATGATGATCAAAATAGTGAGTCATGGAGTATGAGAAGGGTCAATATAATTATAATTAATCAGTCACTTTAGAGATTAAGGTATAGTATAAAGTTAAATAAAACTTGGAGAAAATAAATAATGTTGATAAGACATGGATCTAACAACCCCATTTATATAACTAACTACTGGCCACTAAATCTGGCTTGTCTGCAGAAAGCTAGTGAAATTTTACTTCAAATTGTAACATTTCCATCAATGTCACACCTTGAGCCTGTCCCAATTGCTCCGCACTTCCCTATGACACACATCATGTGTCTATACATCATGTAAGCCCCCATCTTGTCTGTCTACATCATGCTCGTCCCTTTCATGCTTAATGCTCTACTCCTCAGAATTTTGAAATACATCAAATGATATTATTTTTGTCTTTTAAAATTTTTATTTTTAATCTTTTCAAGTTCAGCCGGAGTTGTCACACATACAAAGATGACATCTTGATGTTTTTTTTTTTTTTCTAATTATATGGGATTATGAACCTCCTTTAATTACATTAATGATGAGAAATGAATTTGTACTTAACATATGTATATATATGAACACAAACATGGCACAGATAATTAACAAGATGTCCAAAATATATAATTCAAAATTAGTACATGATAATTACGTAATATGAGTTGGCATTAATTAGCAAACTCAAGATACAATTGATTAGAACAATATTTACATCATTAATTACTAGCAACTTAATAATAATGTTGCTGAATTATAACAAAGGGCAAGAGGCAAGCCTGCGCAACTATAGGTAGAGCTAGCTACTAATTTATACTTCAAATTAAAGAAATTAATTGTTCCTTCGTTAATTACTAAAAACCTAGCAAAGCGGCCGGAGTATTTATGGTAATAGATTAACAGAGAATGCCTCAAAGAAATTAAGCCAAACATCGCCTTCCTCCTCGTTCTCCTCTTTACCCGCATGGTACCATATTTGTGCCTGACCACTCTCTTCAATTTCTTCGTTCCTTGCAAACCGCCCTCTAATACGCGGGCGACTATCTGCTAGTGTCTTCCTACATGCATACTACATCAACAAATCAATACAAATAAATCAATAATTTATCAATATTAAGCACGAAATAATAATAAAGTGTACTTAACAAGAATATATAATAATGCATTTACAAATGAAGAACCTTGATTTTCTTAGTAAAGTTCCTTTGATGTCTTTTGCTTCTATATCTTTCAATTCTCTCTTTTCTCTCTTCAGCGCTGTATCGTCCCACCTTGCTCATCCCTTCTATGCCAGTACAATTCTCGTGCAATATTGGGCTGTTTGATGATCCGCTTATACCACCACCATGTTGCACCAATTGATTAACTCTCTATGAAAAGAAAAAAAACGAAGTTAATTGAAATGTACCAGGGTATTAATGCCCTTTTCAAGAAATAGATTTGAGTACCTGCAAGTCACCGGTGCTAAACACCTTCCGGATGAAACTGGGACAGGTGTCCGAGTCCCAGAGATCTGGACTGTGATGATGATGATGAGAGAAGTCATCGGGATACGAGAAAATGGGATGATTGAAAAAACCATCTTGTTGGTGAATAGAATTACTGCTCATGCTCCTAGGGACGAACCCGCAGGGCATGGAAGTTCCAGTTGCTGCAGGGGAACCGTAGCTGCTAGTGCTGCTGCTGCTGTACCCACCAACTTCAGTTTTTAGAGCCACCTGAACCGCTGCAGCTGCTGCTGTTGCGTCAATATCCTCAATCTCCAGTGGCAGCAGCGACGCCGGTGTCTGTGCCTGACCGTAGAACGGCGGCGCCGGTGGCGTAAAAGTTGTAGTAGTAGAAGTTTCAGGCGGGTAAGCAAGGAAATCGGAGGTGCAGGCGAGGGCAAAGAGGTCAATACCATTATAGTCGTACATGGCGCGGGTGTTGTGGGAAATCTCTTACGCTGCGTGTGCGTGTGTTCAATTGGTCTCTATTATATAATGAGAAGGCTGTGTACTCCTGTCTTCTTCTTCCTGTTCGTAAGAACGAGCGAACGAGTGAAAGAGAAAGAGACAATGCTGGACGATGACGTGGACGATGACGTCATCCATTCTAAAAAGAGTCAACGCAAGCGAGCCGAGAGGAATAGGCCTGTGGATCTAGCCGAGCCAAGCTGAGCTGAGGCTAGGAGTACAAAGGAGGTCTTGAGGGTTGAAGGAGAAATTTGGTTTTGAAGAGAAAGTGATGGGAGAGGGAAACCATTGGAGATGGAGACGCATCTTTCTCCTCTATCTTTCAGTTTTTTGCACCGATTAACCAAAAAAAAAAAAAAAAGAAAGAAAAAGCATCAGGAGCGATAGAGACAATTGACTGTTTATAATACAAATTTATTAACTGTTCTTTCAATCCAAAAAAGTATAGGAAAAACGCGTCCTTATTATTTATATATGATATTAAATATTATACTTATGGCAGTTTGGTCTAAGATGGAAGAAAAGTGTTTCCTTTCTTCTTCGTTTTTTTTTAACAATGTAATTAGTGATATAAGTAATTACCACATGAGCTTAATTAGGTATAAAATTATATATATTTTAGATTGTTAGGTGAGGAGTAAGAGATGTTTCTATTTCTTTTTGAAATTTGTTTTTTAAGGACCTAGGAGCATAATATGTTAATTATCATATTAGCTGAGGTATTTTATAGAACGCTAGATTAAAAATTAGCAACACAATAAGTTCAACAATGATATCGTACTTTCTTTTGGAGAATGCCATAGCAATCTTCAAAGAAGAATGAATGATAATAAAATTGAAATTCTAACAAAATTGGTGTTAACGAAATTTATCAAACAATATTCCTATTAGGTTTATAATTTTTTAAAAAGTATATAGTTTTTGTATATTAAATTTAAAAAATAATGTGCTAGGTTACCAGTTCAATTGTCTACATAGCATTGCTCTTCTCCAAAACTTCTCATTACACCAAGCCCTACGGAGTAAGAAAGAACCATTTAAATAATCAACTCCATAGTTTGATATTAATGTTCCATTATATTTATATTTTCTCTCCAAAATAAAGATAAATGAGGACGGGAGATTGAAGCCCTAATCTACTTCTTAAGTTGAGACATCTTCCAAAACAAAATTATTTCAAAATACTATAAATGTACGTACGTACATTAGTTCACTGGACCCATCGATTTAACATGGCTAGCTGCTCGACCATCTTCTACATATAATCAAATGTGTCTACGTGGTTCGTATATGTAGTATAAGTGACCGCCATGCATGGTCATAAAAATCTATATAGTGTTCTCTTTCAATCCTAAACGGTGCCAGCCAATCAAGGGCATCAAGAGAATCAAACTTTTGATCAGACAAAGGGGTTTTAATTAAGAAAAGTAATTTTACTAAGCATATTTTCTCTAGCTAAATATTCGGTCAAGCAAAGAGGTACACTACTTTCCAACTTGACCATATAATGTATATAAATATATGTTGATTTCTCTCTTTAATTTGCAGCTTATTCCCCAGTTGAAAAGCAAATATTATACAAATCAATCGTTTTTTATCATTTTCTCCAATAATCATACTTTCGTCATCCTCTTAGAAAGACAAGGTGAAAGATGTTTTAAGACTTTTTTTATATAAATAACTAAGTAGCTGGTAATTGAGGGTGGTAGCTAGCAAGTGGCTTCAAAGTGACAATTATTTTATTTACTTGAATATAATTACTTGGTTACTTTTGGCTTAATTTAACTCAAACCATGTGAACACCATATATATATATATATTGGTTACAATATGTATAAATATATTTATTTATTAATGTGTGCAACTCCAATCATTTATATTATTAGAATATTGATGATGATGATGATTAATTCAAGGGTTATGTGAAACAAAAACATGAAAAGAACACCATCATAAGTATGTCACATGTACTAGCTAGCTATAAGTTATTATATATGTCACATCTTGGGGTAGCAAGACTTTGGATACATCTCTTTTTTAATTTTTTTTTACTTCTTAGTTCTCCAAGTGTGGACCACTTTGTTGCCTACCATTAATGGTGGGTCCATTAATACACATGAACCAATATTGTTCTGGCACTTTACAATATTAATTCATATATCAAAGATATTGATGTAATTTTTTTAATGACAATGTACATGCATAGCTTTCGTTTTCTTTTTTTTTTTTTTTTTTTTTGTCTACATACCTCTCTAGATTGACAGTTTTCTGCCTTAGTTCCCTTTGGTTAATTTAATCTATTAATTTAAATTACATTTGTTCTAACTTCTAATAATGTAACCAATTTAAACATTGACGAATCTAGCTAATTATAAAACTAACTTCAAGATTTTATTCAAGCTCAACGAAATTATTTTATTTTACTGAGATAAAATAGTAAGAGACTACTTTAGTTTTGTTTGTTTGATGTGTACACCAAAAAATAATCTTATATAAAAATGTTAATTATATAAATATAAGTGAAAGTCTTTTTTTTTTTCTTCTTTTATCATTGATATCAAGATCGTCAAGTATGAAAACCTACACATGGGCCTAATAGATAGAAACCTACTAATGTATAACATTAGGGCGAGAATATTTTTACCCGCCCCTATCTCTTTACCTAGTCAATCAAAAATTTTAATAGATAAAAGAAGCCTCGTCAACCCCCTCCCCGCACATCCACCAACTATCTACTTTAAACTCTTTAACTCGTTATTTACTCTATGACTCATCTCAATCTTATAAGTAGGAATTAACCCTGCGACTCATCTCAATCTTAGTAGCAATTGAAAGATATAAACCATAAAAAGATAATTCTCCAAATATATACTCAAAATCAAAGAAAACAAAGCATGAAATAGATTTTGGAGCCAAACAAAACTATCCTAGAATCGTTTGTTTGACACCGTGTGACAAATAAAAGTATTATGCCCAAATCTAACGGAATATAGCTCACATCCAAACATTTGATTGAGGAATGATGCAACGTGCATGAGGCACTAGTGGAAAAGGAAGGCCTACCAGGTTGTATGCCCATGACCGCATAATTCTTCGAAAAGGTGTTGGGTTTGAGATAAAACTTTTGTTCATCTATACAAGTCAAATAGACCATTTTAGAAGTTTTTTTTGTCTGACCTATTGGAATCCAAAAATGTTATGAAAAACATTACAAGCTAGTATTTATAGTTGGCTACAAGAGATGGTTCAACAGTGTTAGAGAAACACACTATTTCAGCATCCTCGAGTACAACATCAACCACCCAAAACAAATATTCTCTAGAAGGATCTTCAATTATTCTGCCATGATTCACCCTGACATTCTTTGTGAATAAGAAGAACAATAGGAATTTGTTAAAAGCAACAACAGGAATTTGTTATTTGATCAAGATGTAAAATAATGACATGTGTAATGCCAATGCCAATCCAATGGCTGAAAAATCTTTCCATTCATGATAAATAGAGGCCCTACTCTTCATTAAGAACGAAGCAAGTTTTATAAACAGTATATGTTTTTTCTTTTCTTTTCTTTTTTTTTTTTTTGAGATGGTATGAGATCCTTAAAAGACTCACGTCATGGAAGAAAGCTCTCCTAGTCAATCCATTGCTCCACCAATACCCAACAATGTTCCAACCCTCATTAACCCATTATTTCTGTTTGGAAACATTCTTAGCCAAAGCATTACTATTGAACTTGATAGAAACAATTTATTGCTCTAGAAATTCATTGTCTTGTCCATCATAAAAGGATACAAACTTGATGGCTATATTTTTGGTCAACATTGTGTCCAACTCCATTTCTTGACACATCAGGCATCATAAATCTAGCATATGAAGATTGGATGAGCAAAAACCAATTGCTCTTGGGTTAGCTATTAAACTTACTTACTGAATTAGTCGCATCACCAGCTCTCAATCGGCTCACAATTGTGCTCGAATCTAAGTTTGTCAAATTGGTCTACAAACCACTTTCAAAGGACCTCAAACTATGACCCAATACCTAACCCCCATGAAAGAATACTCAGATAATCTAGCCACTACTGGTAACCCATTCTTACACTCAGATCTCATCTCTTGTGCTTTAGATGGATTAAATGTTGAATACTTACCTATTACAACATTGCTTCAAGAAAAAACTATATTTGTCTCGGCTTGAAATGTAAGTATCCTTCCTAAGCTTTGAAACCACACTACAATAGTTGAATGCTATGAGCAATTCATCCTTAATCATCACTACCCCAATCGTAAACCTTTATACAAATAGAATTCCAAATACCAGTTGCAAATCAAGCTCATCAAATCCCCAATACACCACTACTTCAAATCGTGGACATAGAAATGACAATGCATATTTTCATCAAGGAAATCAAAATAGAGGTCATGGTGGTTGATTCTCAAACTCTAGCAAACTAACGTGCCAAATTTGTGGCAAATATGGTCACACTATTGTTGTATGCTATTATCAAGGAGATTAGACTTATATGGGAGCTCAATCTCAGTCATCCTTCCCTACTCCTCCCAATATGATTCTTAATACACCAGAATCTATAATTGACCCCTTCTGGTACATAGATAATGGTGCAACCAATTATGTAGCATATGATGTTTCTCAATTGGGGTCGCGATCGAAATTGTAATGACCCGTATTTTTGGACATTCAGTCGATAGGTTTGACATGTATTTTTTATGTCAATTAATGAATTATAAATAAGAAATACATGATTATACAAAAATACGACATTTTTCGGCAATAGTATTAATCAAAGTGTGTATTAAATGGTAATACATAATTTTTGGTGATAATATTAATTAATAAGTGTATTACTTGAGAAATTAGAATAAATAAATAA
>JAJIYU010019858.1:0-10639 GCA_030144865.1 Tinospora cordifolia | reverse complement strand
ATGAGGTGATTACTAAAATCACTTTGATTAGTTAAAAGGATTACTAAATTATAAATAGTAAAATTAGTGTGAAACCTTAGTTAAGAAATTATCATAATATAATTACTATTGCAGATCGATTTTCTTAGGATGATCATTCGCGACGAAGAAAAAGCCCTGGAGAATCGGCAAGACCAGGTGGGCGTGATTTTCTCTCTCACATGTATTATGCGGATTTAAAATTCAAGACATTTGTTTGAATAGATTCTAGGTTATTAATATTTTTAGAAAATTTGAATTAAATTGTTGGTATTGTTGAATGTTGTGTGATGATTGGTTTCTTGATCATGACATGCTTGTATATGAGACTATGCTTTTAGATCAATTACCTTATCATGCTAATGTCTAATTTTATTAGTTTGCTTGCCATGATATGAATGATGCTTTGGTGTGATTGAATCAACTGTATTAAACTAAAAGAAGACGAGGGTTTATTAAGAATCCACGTACCGGTGCAATTGTCGTGCCGAAAGGCGGATCGTAGGTATTCCCACCCTGGAGCTGCCTATGTTAGCTCGAAGTCTTTAGGAGATGACACGACTCCGTAGTAAGTATCTCTCTCGGACTATGATACTGAGACATGATTGATTTTAGATGGTACCACCTGATGCCTCTATGATTATGACTGGATTGGATCACAGGGAATACCGAAAGGCATCTCAACCCTCTTCCGGTCTTAACTACAACCAAAACCAAATAAATGTGTGAAACGCCTAATGTTTGAAAGTGTTTGTAATGTTTTGGATTGGGTCTGTATAATGCCTGTGATGTGTAGGAATGATCCGCTGGGCTTTCGAGCCACCCATTATATTTTTCAGGTACACTTGGACGTAGAGTTTGCTGACTTACTTCAAAAGACCTGCACTCTGAATTGGACACCTCATGGGGAGGTCGTCCAGGATAGGTTACTTGAAGGTTGAGTTTTATATATTTCACTGAAATTGTTTTAATGTAATTATGTTGTTTTAATGTCGTTATTTTATCTTTAAATGACTTTATTTGTTTAAATGATTTTAGTCTGAGGTAATGAGTTTAAGGATTTCTGCTACTTTACTTATGACTTATTTGAAAGAATTATTGTGATTTCTATCTTGCACATGATGGCTTTATAGACTTTGATTTGAGAATTAAAGATTATGAACTGTAAATTGAAGAAAAGATATTTTGATAAAAGAGAATTTTAGTAGCATCTCGATTTTCATCAGATCACGATCCACAGGTGACACAACACGTGAACGGAGGTCCGATCGAAAATTGGGGTGTTACACTGGTTCTTGTTAGACAACCTCAACGTCTTTGCATTCTTCTCAACATTGTGAAGTCAGTTTTCAACTGCATCTAAACTCAAACCCCCATGGAACTCCTTGGGTCTTAGATCCAAAAACCTCTTCAAGAGGCAATCATGAGCAGCCTCATCTCCCTATCTTACTAGGGCTACCTCTGCGAAGTCTGCAACCCTCTCATCTACTCCAATCTCAGGTACAACTAGTACAGGTGGTGCTACTAGCTTAGCCCTCTGTCTCTTAGCCTCAAGCCTATCAATTTTCTCTCTCAATAAAGTTGTTTGGGCCTGAATAGCCTCAGTAGATGCCTTGATTCAAGCCTCAAGCCTCTATATAAGGTCTTGCTTGGGCTGAATCGGAGGTGGTGGTGGTGGTGGTGGCACCGACTTTGGGATCCTACATGGTCTCCGACGTCGAGGAGGTATAATGGTCTACATAAACATTAATCTTCCATTATTTCCAAGGTTAAGCAAACTTTAACTTTAAGTGCTGGTAACAAAAGATAACTACACATTAAGGCAATTATATCTAAGTGATAGTCTAATCCACAAGGTTCAAGTTCTAAGTCTTAAAAACTCACTAACTCCCAATTATAGTCCAATTCCCCTCATGATATGGTCGTTCTAACTTGGTTCCTCTTCTTGTCAATCGGAAGTTAGGAAGTTTTTGTCCATACTTCTGTTATGCTACTCTAGGTCATTCCTAGGGTTTTCCTAACTTTTGCGATTACTCTAAGGTTCCTTAGGTTAACAATAATTGTTATTCCTTAATTGAAAAACCTTGGCTCTGATACCAACATTGTCGGAAACCCTTCCTTAGGTTGAAGGGTGAATTGACCGACACAATGCCCTGACAAACCCACTCACAAGCTGAGCTCGACAAAACATTGTTAAGCCTCCTTCACACCCCATATACAACATCATCTAAGTAATCACAAGAGATGCAAAAGTAGCTAAATAAATAATTGCAATAGAAATTTAAAACAACTAAAAATTAATTATATACAGTCCCTTAAATGTAGCAATAGCAAAAGTGTCTAAGTCAAAATATTTACAACAGTTTCCTTACTCGATATACGTATGACTAACTCTCCAAATAATGATCTGCATAGAGAACCTACCAAAGTAACTCGAGAATGCCACTCTACACTATAACCACCTTTTTCATCATCAAATAAACTCCCATTATTTATATTTATTATTATTATTACCATTATTTTTTTATTTATTACACCTCATTAATTTATATGATTGCTATAAAATCACGTATTTTTATTTATAATTCATTAATTCATACATTAAATTACAAGTCAAACTCGTCGACTCAATATCTAAAAATATGGGTCGTTACAAATTGGAAGAGAAGATTTTGAGTCAAAATTTATTAACAAATGCACAAAATTGAAAAATGAAAGAAACTGAAGAAAAATTTGAAAAGAAAGACAAAGGGATGTATGAAATGAAAGATAGATTAATTGCAACCATTGACTAATATGCTTTTCCAACAAACTCATCACATAATTAAATTTTGTTCTTTTAAATTTACTTAATGATGAAATCTATTTACTTTATTTGAGGTCATAGATAAAACATTAGTATATTTTATTTTACAGCCTCGAAGTAAAAGTGTTGAAAATATGATGGTCACACAATATAACAATGCCACACATGTAAATATTATTGAAGATGTTACAAAATGTGAGTTACTATGTTGGTACCAATGTAAGACAGATGTGGTGGTTGCACAAGGAAGAATTTCATGAACTGACCCTACTATGATGGTTCATAGGACACCATTAGGAAGAAATAATTGGTGAGTATGGATTGATTATGTACTCTACAATTTCATAAAATTGCCATGAAGCGAAGTTAAAGGGCAATGCTATTGCGAATACAATTGCATGGCCAAAAAGTGTTATAAAGTTGTTTTAAAGAAAGGTAAGTTTTACATAAATGTTTTTTTTTCTACAATTGTATATGTGAAAGATATGTATTACGCTTATTGAAAAATTGAATGATTATATATTTAATGCTAAATAACAATTTACAAGTTTCAGAAAACCTATGTGCTAAAAGTATGAGAGAAATACCATCAAAATTTATATTGTTAATTTTTTTATCTTGCATTTATATCTTTTAGAGTTATACAATTGCAGTTTGATTTTTAAATTTTATATATCTTTTTTTGTATTTTTATAATATTTATGTGTTAGTGCTATTGTTCTTTTTAGTGCCTATTTTAATAGTGTCAAGAAAAATGAGATTAACACCCATAAAATTTTATAGTCATAATGGAAACCCAACCTAGTTGTTTGGAGATCCCAAGATCTAGGTTCAATGGAAAAACTAAATTATGGAATTATGTAATAGCAATATTCTTACTATTCCAATGATTTAAGTGCTACCGGCTAAGTGGATTAAGATAAGTTACGCTTTTAATGATTCTTATAACATGTAAATCATGTGGCGTGTAGTAGGATACTCTTAATAGGATTCACCTATATAAGTGTGAACCAGGCCGCTTTAAGGAGAATTTTAAGGTTTGATCCTCTAAAACACTCATGAAACTAAGATGGTGTTCAAGATCAAAAGGAACACAACTGTGACAACCAAAGAAGGAGAAGGAATAAGGAATAAGTTGTGTGAGTACTATTGTCATGGCTTACACATAAGCCGATAGTTTAAAGCATTAAGTTCATCGATGAGCATCTATTTACGATAGTATATCACTAAGGAATGTTCAAAGCCAGAAGCTATTTATCTTGATGCATCTATTTCTGCTAGTGGTCTTACAAAGTGTCTACATTAGCATTTACATAAAAATATATTTATGATGGTGATAGACCTAATGATGTTCATGACTTGATGATAATAAGAAGAGCAATCTCCATTCATATAGGTTTTCAATATGTGTAGGTGGCACATTTTGGAACAATTTTGGGTTAATCAAATATGGTTATTTTGATTAAAATAAGTTTAAAATTAATCTTCAAAGTACAAAGATTAACATTGTACAAAGAATTTATGAAAACCATATCACAATGAACAAGAAACTATTGTTCAAAGTTGCTTACTTGAAAATTGTGTGGGGCCTAAACCAACAAAGAGTGAAGTTCTTCTTCTTTGAACATTAATAAGACAAGTGTGGCTTGGCTCAGCTTAGCTTCTAGTAAAATATATATATATATATATATCGTTTTACATGCACAGTAAGCAACCTTTTATTTTAAATGAAAGTTAATGACATATAGTTAAAGGTGACCGTCATTAATATGATATGACATCGTCTACAGGTCCTTAATGCACCAATTAATGAAAAAAGCTTAACTAGGTGAAGCTAAACAGATGGAATTCAAAGTTAAATAAATTGATGTGCCTATTAATAATTAGAATGAATCTTTTATTAATACAAGATTTTTTGTTCATTATTCTTCATTCAAACTAAGCATATTGATTTTCCATTTTCTCTACATTAGCAACTACATAAGTTTGCCAAAAGCACTACTCCTTTTAGAGCTTGGTTTCCTTGCAGTTTATAGTAATGCTATTGTGAGTTCAAGAGACTGTAATCATAAGAGACAACTACCATTAGCATAGGCTATAGTGCAAAGCAAATTGTCTTAAGGTCACTATTATAACATAGGCTACAATTTGTTGTTTCATCATTATTTTCTCTTCGTTTTTTCAAATTGGTTAAAATTTCATCCTAAAATATGTTCCTTAAATATATCTCATTTGTGCATGATGAATTACATTTATATATGAGTTTTATTTTCTTACATCGCTTAATATTATATATGATTATGCACACATCTATTTGACTTGACAAGTCATCAATGCCGAGAGAGTATACTTGTTCTTTGTGGTCACCTTATTCAAATGCCGATAGTCGATACACAAATGAAGGCGTCCATCTTTCTTCCATACAAACAATACCAGATCACCCCAAGATGACACACTAAGGGTAATAAAACTTGTACTCATCAGTTCTTCTAGCTGGACCATCAACTCCTACAATTCCTTAGGTACCATTCGATAAGGAGGGATCGAAATAGGCTATGTCTTAGGAATAATCTTAATAATGAAATTGATTTCCCGCTTAAGAGGCAAATCAAGTAAATCCTCAAGAAACACATTAGAAAAATTCCTGACAATAGGAATCTCATCCATACTCTCCTGTAAAGGTACCTCATTTATGGTGGTTAAATTGAATAGGTATTGATCTCATTTTGAGTTGCCATTCTACCTCGAGTTATCGATTTATCAAAGACACTACCTTGAAAAATGATAACAGGTTGTTCTAGTATCTAAAACACCACCTTCTTGGCAAAATAGTCAGCATGTGCATGGTGCGTGGCTAACCAATCCATCCCGAGTATAGTATTAAACTCTAGGACCTCTAACACCCGAAGGTCAATAATGGTCTCAAAGTCACCTAATCTCAACACGCAACCCTCACAAATCAGATTAGGGTCAATACGTTCCTCAGCTGCAGTATTCAACATTAGCCAAATAGGTGCCCTAAGAGGTCTAAGTCCTAATCTATCTACAACATTTCTAGAGATGAATGATAAAGTGGAGCAATATAAACCAATACATATAAGGTAGAATCTAAAATAGAAACAATACCTTCTAGCAAAGTTGTGCTAGCCTCTGGATCAGGTTGGGTGATTGCCTGTGTTCTCCCTCAAGTAATAGTAATGGTGGGTGCACTGGAAGCAGGAACAAGTATAGGGCAGTCATATTGTTTGTGACCTGGTTGACCACACTAAAAACATATAATCTAACATCCCTACTCAGCCTAATAGGTCTGGCTCTGGCCATGGCCTCTGTGCCCTGAATCTTGGCCTCTACCTCTACCTCGACCTCTACTTTGACCCCCATACTAGGTCGGTGGTTGTCCCATTGGATGATACGTCTGGATTGGGGTGGTGGCAATCAGGACTATAGGAGATGGCTGACTCTGCCCCCCCTCTAGACTGTCTCCTCGAATATTTCTTCTTCCTCGGGTATCTACTTACTCGAGGTCCACCACGATAACCACCCTAAGTCACTAACTGGGGCTGTAATTGTTATTGCATCTGTATGGTGAAACCTTATACTATCTAGACCATCGAGCGCTCATCTCTACCATCTATCTTAAACTGTAGCGCCTGCCAGTGAATGGTCTCGAGGGTGGACTCACCACATGTCGATGTCGCCTGCTTGATATGGGTCCTCAGCCATCAATGGAAGAATCCTACTCTCTCCCTTAGGCTACCCACTAACTTGGGTGCAAAAGCTTCCAATCGGAGAAATCTGTGGGTATACTCCCTCATCAACATATCCTCCTGTCGCAAGGTCAAAAACTCCACCTTCTTGTGCTCCCTCGCTTCTCAGGAATATAAGCACTCAAAAATAATTTTCGAAAATGGGCTCATGAAGTAATTTGCCCCTCAATAGTCTAGGTCGTCTTTCACCAAATTGTGACTTCATCATCTGTTACAACCCGTATTTTTGAACGTTGAGTCTAAGGATTCGACATATATTTTCATGTTTGAATTAATGATTTATAAATGAAAATAAATGATTTTTTGGGTATTATATAAATTAATGTGTATATTAAATGAAAATTTGTAATTTTTGCAATAATTGTATTAATTAATGGATGTATTTAATAAAAAATAAAATAAATAACTAATGATGGTAATATTAATAATAATAAATATTTAATAGTAAGAGTTTATTAGATAATGAAATGATTAATTATTACATGTATATATATATATATAGAACAAGTGGATAATATGATAAGGGTTCTTGGTTGGGAAAAAAATGATATTTATGAGATAATATTGGTGATGTAGGGAGATAAGGGAGCAACTATTGTTGACTCTTTGGATTGCAAGGGGACCCACCCAAAACCTTTGCTATAAATAGCCTTCCCCTCAATTTATTTCTTGCACACTTCTCATTTCTTCCCTCAACTTGTCATCCAGGAAAGAAAGGAAAAAAAATGAGAAAAAAAAAGAGAAGAGAAAAGAAAGAAAAAGAAGAAAGAAAAAGAAGATTAAAAAGAAGAAGAAAAAGAAGAAGAAAAAGAGAAGAAAAAGGAACAAAAAGAGGAAAAGAAAAGTTATCAATTTCTTGAGGATACAACATTTTGGGTAAAATATTTTTACTCCTTTTCAATTCAGAATTGTTATAAAAGTTATGAATTACAGTTTTCCTGATGTAATTTTCAGTAAAAGTGTTAGCCAATTCTGTGACCCAAAACCAAGGTGTAATATATATATATATATATATATCATTGTGTTCAGATCAATGAGTAGAATATAAATATGTATTTTATTTGTACCCATATAGGTCTTAAGAATTTATATGGTAGTTGAAAGTCGACACATAGGAGATATACATATTAGCACTAAAATTTTAGTTGGTGAGTACTGAAATGTCCATAATGAATTTTCGAACTCAATGACACTAAAATTAGAATTTTTTAAGATCAATAGCTATATCAAATTTGCATTTATACAATTGGAGAAATAATGTATAGATTAATATTATATGACATATAAGATTATGATTAATTACGTAATGTTATAAATATAACAATATATATAATGTTGTATAGCATTATGAATTACTATACATGAAAAATGTGTAACATAAGAAATAGTTAATTTTTTATTATTGTATATTACAACAAATTTGTGAAGAGGTTACGTAGTGTACACCAAAAGTGAAACATGTGTTGACAGTGCGAGCTTTTGGTATTTGGCTCAATATTATGAGACACAACCAACGATCGAGAGAATGTTGACAGTCGATCTAGTCTGTGAACAGTAATTTGATGTATTTATTTAATCTTTTGTTCTACTTATGGTTGCTGCATAATTGGGTGTTGCATGCATTACATATTGCGTCAAGATAGGATTGATCTTCAGATGTGCCGAACTAGCCTACAATGAGAAGTTTTGAGGTGCGGACATTGGATCATGATAGTCCTCATATACGAGTATGGATCTTTAGATGTATCGACCTAGCATCAGGATGAGAGGTTTCGAGGTGCGGACATTGGATCTTAATAGTTCTAAGATAGAGCTGATCAACGAATCTTCAGATGTGTCGAGTTGACCTAATTATGAGAGGTTCTGAGGTGCGAGCATTGGATCGTGATAGCTCTAAGGTGGGACTAATCAACAGATCTTCAAATGTGCTGACCTAACCTAATGATGAGAGGTTCTAAGGTGCAGACATTAGATCGTGATAGTCCGAGATAGAGTGGTACCATGGTACACTCTATGGATATATTTAGAGTGGTGCATGACATACTCTACTGGTTCATGGGTGGCGACTGTACCACCTAGTCGGTGGGCCACGATCATCGACTTATATTATGGTATGGCCTGAACAATGGTCACATTCGTCTGGAATGATAGTATAACCAAAGGATCCTTAAAATGAAAGAAGGGTACTAAGTTTAGATACTGGGCCCTTGAACCGTGGCATATTTCATGACATACATGACATATTAGGCTGCTATATTTTTATATGTTGATGATTGTTGTTGTATTTTTATTGAATAATTATGATGTTGCCTGTTGCATTGCATGTAGAATGCTAGACTAAAGGAGATATATGTTTTGCAACTCACTGGGCTCGTGTGGATATCGAGCTCACTACTTTTAACATTTCAGGTTCGTCTGGTGTGGATAAGGGGAAAGGTGTGTTGGTTACGTGATCTTTTCCTACCTATCCCTAGTTGGTTGTTTTATTTTACTATTTTTGGTTTTTTTTAAATTAGTATGTACAAGTTTTGAAAAAAATGTAAAGTTGAATTGGACTTTGTTAACGTAATTAAAGTTAAAGACTTCCGCTGTTGTTACATTATTCTACTTAACTTGTTATTATTGCATTTTGAATACTATAAATGATTTGATGGTAAGCCTTAACAGTAGTCGGCAAGTTTGACTGAAAACGAGTAGACTTGTCTGACTATTGTGCCGATCGAGCCACCGATATGAGGTTTCAGAAGGGGTCTCGACAATGTTGGTATCAGAGCCCACAAAATTTTTTCCCAATGTTCGAATTAAGCGAAAATATATGAGTCCAAAAGTTCTATTTTTCAAAACTCATTTTCGAAAATATATTGTACAATAGTAGTAAAATAGGCTTTAGGGGTGGTATGTTTGCAATGTTTGACATTGATAAATGATTATATGCGAATTGTGGACTAAATATCACCTAGACGCGGTAGACCACGATGGGTGCCGCAAGATCCTGCTCCTCCTCAAGATCCTGTACTAAAACCTATACCACCACCATCTACTGAGCCTGATGTATATCGATGGCTCAAAGATCTTATATGGGTCCAAGGATCCAATCCTCTAGCATGACACTACATTAGAGGATAGATGGGGTTGTGGCTAATATGCAATGACCAATACCTCTTGTAGTTGTTGCTCCACCTATAGTCGAGCCTGCTAATGGGGATGATCATGATGATGAGTCTGAAGAAGAGATTAAGGCTCCTCATGGACACCCAGAGAGAGACAGAGGAGAGAAATCTCACATGAGAGACTATTGAAGAAGTTTGTGGACCTAAAACCCCAGTCATATTGGGGTGGTGTTAATTTGGAGCAAGCAAAGGACCGATTGTTGAATGTTGAGAAGATAGCCGATCAATGAAGCTATTTGAAGATAATTAAGTGTTGTTCTTTGCCCATACATTAGAGGGTGATGCTACTAGATGGTGCTTATCAGTTGTGGCTATTGAGCGCCCGTTGAGACTTGGGCAAGATTTAGAGAGTTATTTTTGGAGACTCCTGCTTCTGCCAGAGAGCACAGGAAGATGGAGTTCTTGGCCTTGCGATAGGGCAATATGACAGGCCAGGAGTACGCTTACAGACTTATTCATCTAGAGCCTTATGTTCTATGGCTGGTTGCTACTAAAGCAGAAAGATCTAGATTCTACCGTTGGGGGTTGAATAGTAATATTCGATGGGCTATACACAATTCCAATTTAGAGTTGTGAAGCGCCGAGCTCTGAGATATGAGGCACATAGTAAGGACAAGTCGGTACATGTGCAGATTATCCCAGGGAATACGATGCAAACTTCAACACAAACTCTTAATGTAACACCCCGCCTCCCAAGTCCCATCTCCACGTCATCTAATGGTTTAATTCTCTTTGATCAAAAATCTTGGGATGCCCGGGAGACGGGTCCGTGCTACATTTTCTTCTTCTTAGACCCAAATGCATTAGGGTTCCTGTGTACATTAGTCTATGTACAAAAATAACATCATAGTAAAGAAGATCCGTCATATGTTCATTTA
>JAJIYU010019857.1:0-10627 GCA_030144865.1 Tinospora cordifolia | reverse complement strand
TCTGAGCTTTAATCAATTTAAATCAATTTTAATCTTGTCTTGATAAAATTGAGATCTTTGTCAACTTTGGTGTTAAAGAAAATTCAACCACCATTAGTATTCCCTGAGGACAATACCCGGACTTTCCGGATATTACTACAAGCGATCTCGTATACTTGCGAGTCCGCTAACAGAGACTAATACTTTATGGGCAAAGATGGTCTATAGTGGTCTAATGGTCTATGATTGTGTATTGATGGTTGTAGTTGAAAATCAACTTAGATAAAGTTTACAAGGACTGCTAGACACGATCATAGACAAATATAGAATGTCATAGACTATTATAGACTACTATAAACCATTATAGACTATAATATATTAGTCTTTCTTTGGCTCGAGTCAGTTGGTCTATGACCTTCTATGACGGCATATGGTCGTCTCTAAATGTCTATAAAGTTCTATGAGGGTTTATTGTCGTTAATAATTATCTATAGTAGTTGTTGATGCTTGTAGTTGTCTATAAAATTGCCAAAACCAAAGAGAGACTATTATATCATTGTCTATGATGCTCTATAGCAGTCTATGGTAGTCTATGGTAGTCCTTAATGGTCTATGATAGTCTTTGATTGTGTATTGATGTTTATAGTCGGAAATGAAGTTACTTATAATTCGAAAAGACTACTATAAATGATCATAAACCAATATAGACTACCATAAACTATTATAGACTACTACACACCATCATAGACCATAATATATTAATTTTTCTTTTGGCTTAAAAAAGTTTTTCTACAACCTTCTATAATGGTCTATGTTGGTTTTTAGTTGTCTATAGTGGTCTATGAGGGTTTGTTGTCATTTATTATTATCTATAGTGGTTTTTTATGCATGCAATTATCTATGAACTTACTTAAACCAAAGAGAGACTAATACATCATGGTCAATAATGGTCTATCATAGTCTATGGAGATCTTTAATGGTCTACGATGGTTTATGATTGTGTATTGATGCTTATACTCGAAAATGAAGCTAATTGTAGTTCAAAAATAGTACTATAGATGATCATAGACCATTATAAACTATAATAGACTATGATAGACTATTACAAACCATCCTAGACCATAGTATGTTAGTCTTTCTTTGGTTTAAGTAAGTTGGTTTATGACCTTCTATAATGGTGTATGATGGTTTGTAGTTTTCTAATGCATGTAATCGTCTATGAAATTAGTTAAACCGGAGAGAAACAAATACATTATGATGATCTATGAGGGTTTATACTAGTCTACGTTGGTCTATAATGGTCTATGATGATCTATGATTGTGTAGTGATGTTTGACAACAAAAATGAACTTACTTAGGGTTGAAAAACACTACTATAGAAAAACCATTGTGGACTACCATAGACTATCATAAACTACTATAAACCATCATAGACTTTAATATGTTAGTCTTTCTTTAGCTTAAGTAATTTGGTCGATGACCTAATATAATAGTATATGATTGTTTCTAGTTATCTATAATGGTTTATGGGGGTTTATAGTTATTTATAATTATTAGTAGTAGCTTTTGATGTTGTAACTATCTACGAACTTACCTAAACCAAAAAGAGACTAATAGGTTACGGTCTATGATTGTTTGTAGTAGTTTGCGATAGTCTATATGGTCTATAATGGTCTATGATGCTCTATGATTGGGTGTTGATGTTTATAGTTGAAAATAAACTTACTTAGAGTTGAAAAACACTACTATAGAATGTCATAGATCATTATAGATCACCATAGACTATTGTAAACTACTATAGACTGTCATACACTATAATATGTTAGTCTTTCACTGGCTTAAGTAAGTTGGTCTTTGACCTTCTATTATGGTCTATAATGGTATCTTGTTGTCTACAATGGTCTATGAGGGTTTATAGTCATTTACAATTATCTATAGTGGTTTTCGATGATTGTAATTCTCTATGAAATTACTTAAACCAAAGAGAAACTAATACATTATGGTCTATGATGGTCTATAATAGTGTATAATAGTCTACATTGGTCTATAATAATCAATGATGGTCTATGATTGTGTATTGATGTTTGTAGGCAAAAATGAACTTACTTAGAAATGAAAAAGGGTACTACAGACCATCATGTACCAAAAATATGTTAGTCTTTCTTAAGCTTAACTAACTTGGACTATGACCTTCTATGATGGTCTATAGTGGTCAATGATATGACAGTCTATGGTGGTCTACATTGGCCTGTGATGATCTATGATTGTGTATTGATTTTTATAGTTGAAAATGAACTTACTTTGATTTAAAAGGACTACTATAGACGATTATAAACCATTGTAGACCACAATAGCATATCATAGAGTAACACCAACCATCATCGACCATAATATGTTAGTCTTTCTATGACTTAAGTAAGTTAGCCTTTGATCTTTTATAATTGTCTATGATAGTCTCCAGGTTTCTATAGTGGTTCACGAGGTAGTCATTTATAATTATCTATAGTGGTGTTTGATGCATGTAATTATCTATGAACTTACTTAAACCAAAGAGAGACTAATACATTACAGTCTATGATGGTCTGCATTGGTCTATAATACTTTATGGTGGTCTATAATGGTTTATGATGGTCTATGTAACACCCCAACCCCCGTATCTTTAAGCATTGGACACGACCACCATTCTCTTGACGGTGGATTAAACCAAATGGCGGGCCGGGTCGATGTTACTTTACAAGTGACACACACTTGACTTTCTTTCTTTTTCAATTATTTCATGTCTTGATTGTATTTAACAGAACATAACTTAAATTTTAAAATTTAATAAGGCAATAGTATAGGAAATAACTAAAATTCATAAACTCAATTAATTAAATAAAATTGAGTACATAATTTGATTTAAAAAAATTATTACAGCGGAAGTCTTAAAACTTGGGCAACATGCCCTTACATAAAAACTAGAAACTTTTTAAACAAAAAGAGCCTAACTAATATTCATGGTCTTCATGTGATTCAATTACCTGAAAAATAGAAGGAAGGGGTGAGCACATAGCCTAGTGGATCTTTCTAAAACATCTAAATCATTATTTCAATTCAAACAAACCAAGCATATCAAACACTTTTGTTTATTAGGCGATTCAAACAAATTTCTTGTTTATAGTTGACATTCGGACGGAAAGAGTTTAATCTCTGTGTTCAACATCATAGGGAGAGAGAATGACAAACCGAAACTCAAACCCCAATATCTACGAAGTGGGATCACTCTTGGAAACCCAGTTCAAAATCATCAATGGTAAACCGTCAAGTCGGATCGGGGGGTAGAACACACACGATGACACTATGCAGTTCATCATTGCGCTGGTACGTGGATTGAATCATTATTTAATCTTTTCTTAGTGATAAAATACATAATATCAGATTAAACCATTGATGCAATATATACAAAACATGAATCATTAAATATTTATTCATGGCACAATTCATGTATAACATGCATCAATATTCTTAATTTCTAAACATGCATAACATGTATATTCATGGCACATCAAATAAATAAAGCATTCAAATTAAATCATATATTCAATCAATCATCTTCAAAACATCATCACACATGCAAGACTTATTCAAATTAAAATAAAGAAGTAGAAGTTAGAAGTCACTTCCACCTTAAAAAGGTTTCTTTTGTATGCCTTGGAAATCCGGCAGAGTTCCGTTACTTCAAGGCTTTCAAAGACTCAAGAACTCTCAAGAACACTCAAGAACACTCAAGAACAGTTCAAGAACACTCAAGAACTGAAGGGATTGTCAAGAAGAAGGCTTAGAGAACAAGATGACAATTCAACTTTTATTTCTTGGGATGAGATGAATTGTGAGCATGGGGGGTGTTTATATAGAGTTCAAAAGAGTGGAGAATGACAAGTTTGGGGTGTCATCTTGTGGAAAACTTGCCAATTCTTCACAAGTTCATGCCCCCCAAGCATAGGAGATTAGCAAGTAATTTTTGGAAAATTTTTGGGGATTTAGAAACTAATTTTTTGAATTTTTGAAGTATTTAATCGGATTATTTTGGATTTTTCATTTATTATTTTCGGAGCCTCGGATAGAAACCGTCCGATTTTCCTCGTATCACGAATACATAAATCAGATCGGCAGATTGCATCTGGGCAGTCAGATCTTCCTCGAGCATAGTGTCAAATCTTCCATCGATAGAGATGCGTGAATCTGGGTCGTCTGATTTGCATCGATCCCAGCGTTTGGTTTGCGATGGATCGGATTCGTGTATACAGAGAGGATTGAAACAAGGGTGAGCTGAATAGAGGAAGGAAAACGAGCAGCTTTGCTAGGTTTACAGTCAGTTGCTGCTGCGGAATGGAGCAGAAGACGGAGCAATTGTCAGGTGAAATTGATCCGCAAGCTGCAGCTGCTGGTGTGTAACGAAGAAGAAGCTGCTGCGCAGCATGAGTAAAGAAGAAAATGGAGGAGCAGTTGCAGGATGAAGATGTGCTGCTCTGGATTACCATTACAAGAACAGAGGATGGAAGAATAATCAGTGCAACGAAGCTCTGTTGCCGTTGCTGTTATTGTTGTTGCTGCTGCTATGGCTGCCGAACGAGGAAGAAGAACCAGAGCAATGCTCTATTTTGTAATGGCTACTATTGCTGCTAATCGAGGAAGAGAAACAAGGAGCAGTTTGCTCTGTTGTGTGAGGAAGATGTTCGGTACCTGCTGCTGCTTCTAGCTGTTGGTGCGGTTGCCATGAAACACAAATAGAGGAGGAACAAAATCTAGAAAAAAAAATATATGGTTTTCTGTGCATCATTGAAGCTGTGGCAACAGAGTGTTTTGGTGTTTTGATTGCTATTGGTTACTGCCCGGTCGTTGTCTGTGAGACAGAGGAAAGAGGAGGCATGACAATCAGATTGGGTGTGCGTGTTACTATTGCTGCCGTGGAGAGAAGTGTGGGTGCGTTTTGGGTTTTGAAACAATGAAGATGAGCTACGATATGGGTGTTCGTGATGAAGATGATGAGCTAAAATAGATGTATATATATATATATATATATATATATATATATATATATATATATAATAGAGAAATGTGCTGCTGCTAGCTGAAGAACGAGAATCAGCTGGCTGGTGGTGCCATTGGTCCGTGATGAGGAGGAAGAACGAATGAAGGGGATCCGAATTTGGGCATTTTTAGTTTATGTTGGTTGAGTGAATTGACAACGAAGGAGGGAAAAAAAGAAGATGAAGATGGCAGAAAACAGAGCATGGCAGAGGTGTGACTAGTTGTATTTCAAATGGCTAGTGGCTGCTAGTGTGAATTACAAGCAGAGAAGAGCAAGACCTTGCTGGTGCAATTTGGATGACTGCTTGCTGGCCAGTCATGAACTCAAGGAAGTAAGAAGTTGTGAAATTTTTGATTATGGTTATTTCGGTATGTTTAGTTAATAATGAAGTTATAGTATAGTTTACCAATATAACATGAATTAGAATCTAATATAATATAACTAAATTGACATAAATAGATTAGGATAAAATAAAGTTTTAATAAACTTAACCATCTTATAATTACAAAATATTAAAGTTGAAGTTTCAAATTAAGAAAATTTAGAATACTTAGAAACTATTTTGATTAGAATTTTAGAATAACCCTAAATTAGTTGGAAGTAATATTTGCACTTCATAATCATCTTAGAAACTATTTAAGCCTAAGAGTAATTTTACTAAGTGTTAAATTTCAGATTTATATGTATATTAGCGTATCGAAGATCTCGAAGAAAAGCAAGGAGCCCTGAAGATCGGCGAAATCAGGTGAGCGTGACTTCCTTACTCATTTGTATTATACGGATTTAAGATTCAAAACATTTGGTTGAATAGTTCTAGGATTATTAGGATTTTGTTATAAAATTGATTGAACTCGTTTGGCTTGTTTGGCTGATGGTGTGATAATTTATTTAAATTGTGCTTCGTTCATCTCTAGCATGTTTTAATAGGAAATCATGCATTTAGATTTCATTATTTACTCATGTGAATAGCCTGCATTATTTGATTTATTTTCCATGATTTGCATGATGGTTGGCATGATTGAAATTATTTGTAAAACTAAAATAAGACGATGGTTTATTAAGAATCCACGTACCGGTACGATTGACGAGCTTGAAGCAGATCGAGGTGGCATCTCCTATATGTTATTGCTTGAGATTGTCGAGCTACAAGGGGGATCGTAGGTATTTCCACGCAGAGCTAACTGTGACAGCTTGAAGTCTTTGAGAGATGGTATGAGTCGCGATACGTACTCTCTCGTAGGCTTTGATGTGAGTGTCGATTGATTTTAGATGGTTATTTGAAACCTCTGAGATTTGATTGAATCACAGGGAATTACCGAGAGGCATCTCAACCCTCTTCTGGTCTTAGATTACAACTAAAACAAATGAATGTTTGAACGCCTAATGTTTGTAAGCGTTTGTAATGTTTTGGATTGGGTTTGTATAATGCATGTGATGTGTAGGATCAATCCACTAGGCTTTCGAGCTCACTCCCATTTCTATATTTCTGGTACACATGGACTTAGAGTACTATGACTTACGTCAGAAGACTCACACTTTGATTGGACACCTCAAGGGGAGGTTGTCAGGGATAGGTGACTTGAAGGTTAAGTTTTATGTATTTTACTAAATTATTTTACTGTAATTACGTTGGCTTTAACTTGGTCATTTTATCTTTAAATGGTTTTACTGGTTTAACAATTTTGGTTTAAATGAATAGTTTCAAAGTATTTTTGCTGCATTATCAATGATTTGTATCAATTAACCCGGTGAACATTGTGAGGAGTCCTTTTGATGTTTTATTTTGATAAACAATTACTCAAATATTGACTTAAGACTAATTTTATTATGAAGTTAATTTTGAGAAAGGATTTGAACAGAACGAAATTTTCTAGTAGCATCTCGTTTTTCGTCGGGTGACGATCCACACGTGAACGGAGGTTCGGTCGAAAATTGGGGTGTTACAATAATGGTCTTGGAGGGTTTATAGTCATTAATAATTAACTATAGTGGTTTTTGATGCCGGTAATTATCTATGAACAAACTTAGACGAAAGAGAGACTAATACATTATGGTCTATGATGGTTTGTTGTGGTCCATGATAGTCTTTGGTATTCTTTAATTGTCTATGATGGTTTATGACTGTGTATTGACGTTTGTAGTCCAAAATAAACTTACTTATAGTCTAAAAAGGCTACTATAGATGATTATAGACAATTATACACCATCATAAACTATAATAGACTGCTGCAGACCATCATTGACCATAATATGTTAGTCTTTTATTGGCTTATGTCAGTTGGTCTATGACCTTCTGTAATGGTGTATGATGGTCTCCAGTTGTGTATAATGGACTATGCGAGTTTATAGTCCTTTATAATTATCTATAGTGGTTTTCAATGCCTATAATTGTCTATGAACTTACTTAAACGAAGGAGAAATTAATACATTATGGTCTGTGGTGGCCATTATAATGGCCTATAATGGTCTATGATTGTGTATTGACGTTTGTAGTCGAATATGAACTTACTTAAGGTTGAAAAAACTACTATAAAACAATCATAAACCATTATAAAGCTATGTAAACTACCAGAAACTGCTACAAAAAAACGTAGAACATAATATGTTAGTCTTTCTTTGGCTGAAATAAGTTGGTGTTTGACCTTTTATAATGGTATATGATGGTTTCTAGTTGTATATAATAGTCTATAAGGTTTTATAGTCATTTATAATTATCTATAGTGGATTTTTATTCTTTTAATTGTCTAAAAACTTACTTAAACTAAAGAGAGACTAATACAATATGGTCTATGATGGTCTGTAGTGGTCTAAGATAGTCTATGGTGGTTTATAATGGTCTATTGATGTTTGTAATCAAAATTGAACCAACTTCGAGATTAAAAAGACTACTATAGACAATAATAAACCATTATAAACCACCATATACAATCATAGACTTCTACAAACCATCAAAGACAGTAATATGTTAGTCTTTCTTTGTCTTAAGTAAGTTGGTCTATGACCTAATATGATGGTTTATGATTGTCTCTAGTTTTCTATAATGGTCAATGAGGTTTTATAGTAAGTTATAATTATCTATAATGGTTTTTGATGCTTGTAGTTGGCTATAAACTTACCTAAACCAAAGAGAGACTAATACATTATGGTCTATGATGGTCAGTAGTGGTCTATGGTACTCTACAACGGTCTTTAATGGCCTATGATTGTCGATGATTGTGTATTATTTTTTGTAGTAAAAAATAAACTTATATATAGTTTAAAAAGTCTATTACAGATGATCATAGACCGTTATACACCACCATCGATTATCATAGACTACTTTCGACCATCGTAGACTAGAATATGTTTGTCATTTTTTTGTTTTAGTAAGTTGGTCTATAACCCTCTATAATGGTCTATCGTGGTCTTTAGTTGTCTATAGTGGAATATGAGGGTTTATTGTCATTTATAATTATCTATAGTGGTTTTAGATGCTTGTAATATTTTATGAACTTACTTAGACCAAAGCAAGACCAATACATTATTTTCTATGATGCTTGTAGTGGTATGTGATCGTCTATGGGGTTTTATAATAGTCTTTGATGGTATAGGATTGTGTATTGATTTTTGTAGTAAAAAACGAACTTACTTAGAGTTGAAAAACACTATTATAGACGATTATTGACCATTATAAACCACCATAGACTTTCATAAACTACTACAAACCATTATAGACCATAATATATTAGTTTTTTTTTTGGCTTAAGTGAATTGGTCTTTGACCTTTTGTAATGGTCAATGACGGTTTCTTGTTGTGTATTATCGCCAAAGACGGTTTATAGGCATTTATAATTATCTATAGTGGCTTTCATGCTTATAATTGTCTATGAACTTACTTAAACCAAATAGAGACTAGTACATTATTGTCTATGATGGTTCGTAGTAGTCTATGATAGTCTCTGATGGTCTATAATTGTCTATGATGGTTTACGATTGTGTATTAATGTCTGTAGTGGAAAACGACTTACTTAGAGTTAAAAAAGACCACTATAGACGATTATAAACCATTATAGAGAACCATAGGCTATCATAGACTACTGCAGACAATCATAGACCATAATATGTTAGTTTTTTTTTGGCTTTGGTAAGTTAGTCTACAATAGTCAATGGTGGGCTATAATGGTCTAGGATGGTCTGTGATGGTTTGTTGATGTTTGTAATTGAAAAGAAACATGCTTAGACTTTAAAAAGACAATGGTAGATAATCATATACCATTATAGATCACCATAGACTATCATAAGCTACTATAGACCATTATAGAATATAATATGTTAGTCTTTTTTGGACTTAAGTAAGTTGGTCCATGACTTTCTATAATAGTCTATGATGGTCTTTAGTTGTGTATAATGGTTTATGAACTATAGTCATTTATAATTATCTATAGTGGTTTTTGATGCCTCTAATTGTTTATGAACTTACTTAAACCAAAGAGAGACTTATATGTTGTGGTCTGTAGTGGTCTAGGATACTCTATGGTGGTCATCAATAGTCTACGATATGATAGTCTATGGTGGTCTACAATGGTCTATGACGATATATGATTGTGTATTGATGTTTGTAGTTGAAAATGAACTTACTTAGATTTTAAAAAGACCACTATAGACGATCATAGACAATGTAGACCACAATACACTATCATAGAGTAACACAGACCATCATAGACCATAATATGCTAGTCTTTCTTTGGCTTAAGTAAGTTAGCCTTTGATCTTCTATAATGGTCTATGATGGTCTCCAGGTTTCTATAATGGTTTATGAGGGCTTATAGTCATTTATAATTATCTATAGTGGTGTTTGATGCCTGTAATTGTCTATGAACTTACTTAAAACCAAAGAGAGACTCATATATTATAGTCCATAATGGTCTGCATTGGTCTTTAATACTCTATAGTAGTCTATAATGGTCTATGATGGTATATGATTGTGTATTGATGTTTGTAGTTGAAAATGAACTTACTTAGATTTGAAAAAGACACTAACGACAATCATAGATCATCATAGACCATCATAGACTACCATACACTACTATAGACCATTGTAGGCCATAATATGTCACTCTTTCTTTGGCTTATGTAAGTTGGTCTTTGACCTTCTATAATTGTCTATGATGGTTTCTTATTGTATACAACAATCATGAGGGTTTACAGTCATTTACAATTATCTATAGTGCTTTCTAATGCTTGTAATTGTTTATAAAATTACTTAAACCAAAGAGAAACTAATACATTATGGTCTAGAATTGTCTGTACTGGTCTATAGTAGTGTCTGTTGGTTTATGATTGTCTATTAATGTTTATAATTGAAAATGAAGTTACTTATAGCTCAAAAATAGTATTATAGACTGTAACACCCCGGCCCCCGAATGTTAACTTGGTCTTAACCATTTGTGGACATAACCACTGTTGCATCCACTGTTATAACAACTATCGCAACAGTGGACTTAACCATGGGCCAGGTCCTATGTTACTTTACAAATGACACACACTTGACTTTCTACTCCCAATATCCCATGCCTTAAATGTAAATACTAAACAAGG
>JAJIYU010019856.1:0-10621 GCA_030144865.1 Tinospora cordifolia | reverse complement strand
GTTGCAAAACAATTGGCTAGTGAAATGGTGAAGGTTGTAAAGGTGGGCAATCTAGGGTATTGCTTGCAGCTCTAGGACTATTATTGTCTCCACCACCACTACAAAAACTCTAATAATAACACATTCGACTCCACCATCGCCACCAGTAGTCACTATTAGTAAAAGAAAAGAGGAGAAGGGGCTTGATTGCTGCCTTGCAATTCAAACTCCGAAGCTATTCACACATCTAATAATATATGTTAATTGTGTGACCTTTGCAACACTAGAAAAAGATTTAGTTCTCGAAATGATGGCTTTTCAGAAAAAAAAAAAAAAAAAAAAAAAACTGTTGTAGATTATCCATGTTCATACAACATACAAATAATATATAATAAAATATTTTTATACTATATGGATTTCAGTTTATGAAATATAAGTTTTATATTAAGTTCTGATTAATTATATATATATAATTTTTTTGTATAAAAATTTGATTGTCTCAATTTTTAGTATATTTTTAGGACATTTTTAACGGGGTTTAAAGCCCACTGAGGTGACGTTCAATAGAGTGCCACCTCAGATTTTTTTAAAAAAATATAAATTTTTTTTTCTGTTATGAGGTTTATAGTGTATTTAATGCGCTGTAGACCTCTATTTTTTTTTAATTTCAAATGAAGTTTATTACACGTTTTGAGTATTAGGAATGCCTTTAATTTAGTGCGCGGGCTGGATTGGGCTTGATAGCAGCCCATTATGGAACTGTTACTTAGCGCTAGAATGCGCCGTAGCCATAGAAAACGCCTTTCAACCCTAGTACATCCCGTTGGCCCGTCGGCCATATAAATATCTACACGTTCATTTTGGTGGAAGAGCTTCTAGGGTTTGAGCGAGAATGGTAAACTGTTTTTCTTCTCTTCTGATAATCTTTACCTCTACAATCTATACAATCCTTGTGTTGTTCTCACCTTCGAGACGCATCTAAATCAGTTTAATGTGATATGAACAGGGAAAAGGAACAGGAAGCTTCGGTAAGAGGAGGAACAAGACCCACACGCTCTGTGTGAGGTGCGGCCGCCGGAGCTTTCACCTTCAGAAGAGCCGATGCGCTGCCTGTGGTTATCCTTCCAGCCGTATCAGGAAATGTAAGCATTTGTGTATATGCGTGAGTGTGAGTGTGTGTTTTGTAGATCAGATTCGTTTTCTTTGATCTATTCATGTGTTTGATGCGTGGTTTGGTTATAGATAACTGGAGCGTGAAAGCGATTCGTAGGAAGACGACCGGAACTGGTCGGATGAGGTATCTCCGCCATGTACCCAGCAGATTTAAGAGCAACTTCAGAGAAGGTACGTTCGGCTGTTTAATTTGCCTGTGTTTTAAGCTTTTAGGTATTAGTTGTTGTACCTTGTGTTAATCTTTTTTTGCGGTTTTCTGTTTCACTGGTTCAGGCACTGAAGCTGCTCCAAGGAAGAAGGGAGTTGCCGCAAATTAAGATGTAGGAATGGTATTTATGCAAGCGGAATTGTTCTGCTTTTATCTTGTTCGTCCGTTGTTAGACCAGTTTTGGTTGCTTTGTTTAACTGAGTGTTGCAGTAGAAGTTATTTTATACGTGATAAACGTGGGTTAAAGAATGTTTCAATTTCAATCATGTGATAGGAAGTATTAGATTTTAACTTTTGATTTATGGTTTTCATTTTCTTCTTGTGAGTTATGGTTTTACAATTCAATGATCTGCAAAGGAAATTTAGGCCACAAATTATAAAGCATTTTTATCTATTTGGTTTGTTTAGAATAATTACATTGATAGGTTGCAGTATTCGGGTGGTGCAAGTTGAGGAGAGCCTGAATGTATATGAAATCAGGTGGTTAATAGATATGCAAAACTTGCATGCCAATGTCTGAACATGCTTTTGCTACATTGATAATTCCTCACGTTTTGCTTGATTTTTATTTCTATTGCATTTTAGCAATGGGTTCTTCATGAGCACAAGAAGAGCGTCTTGGGTTTCTCCCAAAATGTGAGTGTTGGTGGTTGTGCAACTTGTCATTGTACCATTTTGGCTTGGAACAGATATATGTTTAAATGATGGCATAGTCTTTGATTATTGATTTAAAGTGCATCATTAAGCAGCTCTGTGAAAGCATAACATAGAAATGATGGCAACATCATGGGAAGGTAAAATTGGAACTAGTTTAGATTGGCTTATAATCAGAAATAATATTAGGCTTGGTTGTTTTCTAATGCTTTAGCTATAAAGAAGATTATAACTTTTATAAATTATATCTTGGGGCTTGGGGGGAGTGGTTAGAATTGTTCCCTTTTAGTCCTAAGAGTCGTGCTACAGGATCAGCATGTTGTTCCTTTGGGAAGTTGTTGGATTGTCTGACATCTATATATGTTGATATTCTGGCATGCAGTGATTATTTCCAGGGTTAGCATGCTCTACAAGTCTGCTCCAATATATTCTGATGCAACCAATTCTTCTATCCCTGTATTTTGTGGTTTAATATTAAATTATGTTCCTTTAATGGCTTTGCTGAAGAATTGGTGTCATGTAAAATGTTGTTTCATATCCTCGGTAATCAGCTAGCGGAGGTGTATTGTTGATGTATAAATTCAGGATATAATTGCATAATTCCAAAAGGAAGTATTTGATATTCTGTCTAGCAGCAGAAAGAAGCTTAGGATGGCTTCTTACCTTACTGGTTCGTGTCAGTGTAGGTAAATGAATAATCGATGTATGATCAGATTGGACATTATGGTCTTGTATTATTTTGTTTGTGGCATAACTTGATGATTCAACTATGAGAATGAATAACCTTACAGGTGCATAATGGGTTGTTTTATATTTATAGTTAACAAGATGAGAAAATGAAGACTGATATGCGCACACCTATGACAGAGGAAGGTTCAAAGAGTATCCTCTACTTTCTACCTTAAAAAGAAAATGATCGTTTAGGAGGAAATTGTCTAGGTTTTTTACTTAATTGTACAGTAAGACATCTTGTTTTTGGCCAGGCTGTAGCTTGCAAACAGATATTATTCTTGCGTGGATGTTTTTGCTGTCATCTTATTAACTATTTTATCCTTAGTGTGCAAAGTTTTGTGCGTCAGTTATTTTCTCTTTGGGTTTGTAAACTTTCTTCCTTGACTCATATTTCAATGATAAATATTTGATCAGAGTAACGGGCACCATGAATGTTTTTAATACTACTGTTGACATGGTAAGCGAATCTGGATGGAACCCCCACGTACCGTTAATAGAAAAATTTGCTGGAGTCTAATGCAACTACAATTTTCTAAGGTTCGTTTCAAGGAGATGGAAGGTTGAGTTGCAGGGGTTGTATTGTCTAAGATGTATTTTTGAACAAGAAATAGCTCTCGTTAATGTACCAATAAAGATTCTATTGAAAAAACAATATTAATCACACAAGGATGATGTGATGACATCATACAAGAGGTTCGCCACGATAAGAAGACAGGAAATACAAGAGGTTAAAGAAAAAGCCTTGATTTAATGAACAAAATCCATTTCTAATTTCACGGAGTAAGTTGCATCTTCGTTAACTCGAACGAGGTGTTGAAGTTGTCAACTAGTTTAAATTTCCCGGCAAGGAACTATCAAATTCAGATAAAAGTTCCTCCAAAAAACTTGCCATTAACTTGCTATACCAGAAATTACCCGTCTGCATTCCTTGTCTTGTATTAAGCCATTTCCTGCTATTTTTTAAGAACACCAATCACAGGAATACCAGTGCCAGTAATTTTCTAGTCCGTGATAGGAGATGACCTTCCAGCTAGTGGTGAAGATGGACTAGGTAACTGGATCAACATTTCCCCTAGTGCTTGAGCCAATAGTTCCGAAGCTGAGCCATGTGCAGTAGTATCTCATCCCGTCCTTGGTTGGTGACGCTACTGGTCATGATCCATGGTGGCACTGCCTTAAAGAACTCATGTATCAAATTTTCAAAATCTTCCACATTTTCCTCCGGCCTTTTACCACCATTCTTCTTCTTTTTCCGCTTGTCACATTTCGTGAAGATTAATGTCATTGGAATCTGAAAGAATGAAAAAACACACACCCATTCACATTTCGTGAAGATTAATGTCAATGGAATCTGAAAGAACGAAAAAGCACACGCCCATACACACAAATTCAAGCTTTGCCACCGAACTTTCAACTTTCCATTAAGAAGTAGACCAAAAAAAAAATAGAAGATAATTGCCTTTTTAAAAAAAAAAAAAAAATTATTAGAGGCATTAGTAGCAATGATGTGTTCCAAAACATTAACAATTAACTTGAAACTGGAAATTTTCTTACCTCATTTTGACCAAGCCAACTAGCATACTCAAGATCTATCTTCTTGGCAGGGATGCTAGCATCTATGAGAAGGAAGACAGAGACTAGCGATGAACGATTAAGAAAATAGTCCTTGGTAAACTTGTCCCAATCTGTTCGGAGTTCATATGGTGCCGCTGCATACCTGTTAAGCACAAATGCAAAGAATCTTATAACAAACAGAATAAATCATCACTGGAAGTGAAAATGAAGTTGGTTATCTTCACAGACACCATCAGATTATATGCACTTTGATCTTTCTTGAAATCATATATCAAACAATCAGAGTACATCAGAAAGCACCATGGAAACTATCAGATTTTTTTTTCTACTGATTCACAGTTTCTTTGGCCTCATCTCAAACTCTTCCATTTCATTTTCCAGAACTTCAAGCATGTTCACGAATGGTGACAGGAATCATCCCATGTAGCAACTAGCTTGTCTAAAATTTTGAAAGTTCCAAGAGTGATACACATTGTAAGTACTACTTCTCAATAAGAAACGACAAAAGCGCAGTTTAGTTAAAACATTTTACCCATAGCCAGGCAAATCCACAAGGTACCAGCTATCATTTATCCGAAAATGGTTGATGCATTGTGTTTTCCCTGCAAGTAAAAGTAGCATTCTGGTAGTAAATTATATGTGAAAGGTTTAATCAAGTACATAATAACCAACTAAACAAAGAACTACTGATTTTCCACAAAAGAAAAACAAACACATTCGAGCATCTGGCAATCTAAAAGCAAATACATTTAAGCATCCATCAATCTATGAACTTATGCATGTGCTATCATTCAATCAAAAAAGGAGCCATAAACATCCACATGAACCAGTTTTTAGGATGTTCACCTATCTTCCCTAATACCTTAGATACAAAAAACCTATGTTATATGGACTAGGGAATGTGTTGTATTCTTTTTGTACTCCTTTTTAAGTGAATTGCACCTATTAGTCATTAGAGAATCTATGTAGTGATATTTAAAGATCGATGTATATCTCCTATCCATGTTGTACCATGAAGTATCCGACACATATATCAATTTAAAGTAATTTAAAGTAATTTTGGTACAGGCAACATAGGATAGTAACAAACCGGTTAGTATCATCGTTCATGAAAAAAGTTATTTTGAACATCCACATTAAATATTTACTTTTGCAAAGATGATCTTTGAAGAATCCAATCATTGCTTTTCTGCATTGCCCTTTAAACCTAAAACACTATTGTATCATCTCACAGAGACATCAAAATAAATCAACATAATCAGAAAGAGAGAACAAGCCGAAGCGACATGAAGATCAAATAGAGCTACACACCAGGTTTCTTGGAAGTGAGAGCAAGCCGTTTCCGGCGCACAAGAGAATTGAGCAGCGACGACTTCCCGACATTCGAGCGACCGACAAGCGCAAACTCCGGCAAGCCGTCGGACGGGCAGTCCTCAGTTCTTGTACTGCTCTTCACAAACTCGGCTTCCTTTATCTGAGCATCTTTAGCGTACTTGCTAAGAACTATGTTCGAACCTTTCAAGACCCTTGTGGTCAGAGCTTCAGGCCCGGATGAAATGTCTACCTCCGGTGGGATAAAAAGCTTTTCAAAGGGAATTTCGAGCTGGGTCTCTTCAGGAATCGACAAATTGTGAGGAATTTCAATCTGGGTATGTTCAGAAAGTGTAGAAATTGAAGAAACACGAGGAATTACTGCAGATTTTGCGAGTAAAAGAGTGGGGATTTTGGAATGAAATGATCTGATAGAAAGGTGTGGTTTTGGTTTGGAAAAGAGTAAGAGACTATTCATGTATGCTGAAGATGATAAAATAGAAGAAAGGGGGAAATAAATGCTAGAGAGGAACACCATTAATGTCATGAAGACGAGATGAGGAATGGAGAAAAGAGAGAATCAAAGCTCCATTTTAGGATTTTTGGGGCGACAGTCGATAGACTGGGAGAGGATATTTTTTTCAGAGAAAAACAGTGTTGTCTTGCAACGAGCGAAATCAAACAGAATCGCCCCAATATCAGTACCGCCCAAGTTCCTCGGGATTCTAGTTCTCTGTCTAAGATGGTAAGAGAATGTAAATAAGCAAGGAGGTGAATTTCTCAAAGGCATCCGATTTAAAAAAATAAAAAATAAGCTTCTCAACGTTATAAATCAACCCTAATTACCATTTCTTAAAAAAGAAATCTAAACTACCTTTTAGCCTTATTTCATACATGAAAACCATTCTTTTTCTCTTCTCCTAGGCTGCAATTGTAACATTTAAGTAACATAGCATTCATTCTATTTAAGGTAAAGTTAACGTGCTTAAAACCCTTTTATTTGTGCATTAATATTTTATAAAGAGACTTTTATCGTCTATAAAGTTTTTATTCGAATCAACTTATAAGGTTCCTTTGCAAAGCACAAATAATATATATATATAAGGTTCGTATCAATGTGATATTCACAATATTGAATAAATGGTCACATACCTTAAGATATTTTTGAAAAATACCAAGCAATATTTTTTTCATATATATATTGACAATTTCATTTATGGATTTCATGATTGAACGAAGGCCACAGAATACATGGGTGTTTAGATCCTGTGAACTTCTGCTCCATGCTATTTTCGCAAGTAACTTTAATTTTCTTTAATGAACGAGTTTAAATAACATTTGTACAAGCATGTATAGAATATTTCTCCCTCCCTCTTTGGAATAGGAAAAGAATACACAATAATAACGAAAATCAAATAATGTGGACATTCTCAGCGAACTGACTGATTTGTGAAGCTGCCTGAGAAGCCAAATTCAATGCGCTGCCAAAAAAGAGCTCCCAAAACCAGAGATCCAATGCAAGGACTGAAGAAAAGATGAGTAGCGCAAGGGTTTGGTATCTATTCAGTGGCCATCCTAGTAGTTTAGCTAAAGTCTCAAGAAATGGAAGGGATGGGCTGTTCAGCTCTCGGTTTTTGATAGACCAAGCCGTTATCCACTGCACTCGAGAAGGGATCAGATCGAACTCTTCCCTCAAGCGCCGGCTCAAGTCGGGCATGTGGCCACCTCCATATAAGATTGCTACCCGATTTTGGCCTTCATTAATTGCTCTTCTCAATGCTTCTGTTGCTACCCTGTTCCTCTCACCAATAATGACGGATCTCTCTTCTATTTCTGTTGTCAGGAGCGTGAACCTTCACAAAAAAATCCACATTAGTTCTCTTCAACAAAAAAACTTGTTATGAACTATAACAACCACAAAAGCTGAGAGAAAAGCATCTGTGATGGCAAACAATCAAGAAGTTATGATGCATGCCCATATCATCTGGCTAACAACACTACCAAAAAGCGGATAATAGTTTATAGATCATTCTATAGAATAAGGCTTGCATCATGGGAAACCTGAAGACTCCAAAACCCTTGTCTAAGAGATACAAACATAGAGCATCACAGATAAGTGGCACAGAAAAAAGAATTCAACGCCACTACTGACAAAAACAATATTTTTATTCCTCGACCTCATGATTGATAACATGGATGTCATGTACAATTAACAATTAAAAACTCCTAAATTTTAGCCATTCAAATTGATACATGAGGCATTTAGAATCATGTAAAACCTTATGAAAGCTGCACTAATCAATCTCAAGACTTGTTTCAATATCTGGAGAATTGTGAGTCTGTTGAAGTACATAACACAATACATTTTAACTCACAATTGTTACATCCATGCAAATCGCCAACATATAATCTAAGAAAAATTATACTGTTACTATGAATTTCAAGAAGAGAAAATTACTCAGAGGTTAACCGCTTTGCCAGAAAGACTTTCATTGCAGCACCAAAGTCAAGTCTGGATAATGCTTCCAGCTCTGGAAATTCAGATGCTTGGTTCCCCAAATCAGCACAAACACCTCCAATAATAACAAGGCCAACAAGTGGCATAGGTAGCACACGGGAAGCCCATAGAAGTCTGGATCTCCAAGGACCAAGATCTTCTGAGATTTGAATTGGCGTTACCAGGGCTTTTGTAGATTTAAGAGTCATATCTCTGGCAAATGTAAAGAAGCTTTCACCCCTTTCAAGCTGAAATAACGAAATGTCATTAGAAATGAAATGGCTGCTTTGAACACTTTCCAACGATCTAGCACAAGGGTTCCAAAGGTCCCCAAAGTCATTACAGAATAAAAACAGTTACTACACCAACACATTTCAGTTCAACTCTAAAGAGAAGATCAATGTGATGAAAATAAGAAAATGAAGGAGAATAATAACAGAATGGCAGTTCATTTTTCAAGGAAGAGAATACTTGAAACTTCCACATGCAGTGAAGCATGACTTGCGTTTCAATTTCTACATACAAAAAACTTAGATGATCAACATTCACCAAATATTTAGAATCTTGACATTTTCAACCAAGAAGGTTTTATACATAGAAGCTTTGAGGAAAACCAAAAAAAACAAAAAAACAAAAAAAAAAGCATAGCGCGCACCTGAAGCAACTTGAAGGTCTCATAATCAAGGTCAGCATGATACCAGTTTTCACCCTGGTAATCAAGACAATCTAATTGGAAATCAAGCATAAGAATTCTAGCCATCTGCCTCTGAATGCATCCTAGAATATTAAATCCACGTGAGCGTGAACCTTTGAGCCTTTTGGTAGCAGCTAGATTTTTTCTACTTTCTAAGCTCTCTCTGCTAGCCACCATCTCGTAAAGGACGCAGTCGTAAGACTCAAGTTCCTTCTGAAGAATATCGAAGTACCTGCATTCTCAATTTAAAATCACTAAAACCATAATTGGCAAATTACTAAATTCAAAGCATAAAGCTCATGGAAAATGAAAGCTGTTAAATATCTCTCTCATTATTAACAGGATTAAGATGTTTAACGATGTAGATCATGCCTTAGTGGGTTTTAACCAAGGTTGCCTATGAACATACATTTTTAGTGCTACATATGCACATGTTACAGAATTGTTTACATTGGCACATTAAAGCAAATGCAGGTTATGGAGAATTACTAAAGCTATATTGCTTTGGTAAATAGATATAAATAGTGATGAAATCTTCTCACATCAATTAAACAAAATTCTGAATTAAAGAGAATATGGAAACATTCTAAACCATGACAGGTAATTCAAACATCATTACACCTATAGCAATCAATAATTTTTCAAAAAGTAAAGTCTTCATCCCAAATATCCAAGACGAAAAGTTCAAACACCCTTTCAAATTTTTGTTTTCCGTGTTTTGCAGAAAAGCAAGTACTTGGCATTCACACCAGAGCTTTTAGAAACAATTGTCCTCAACTCAACAAAACCTTCTCTCAACACCATGGGATTGGCGGCTACATGAATACACTCCCTCTATTCTGTTCTGAGGGGTTTAAGTTGACATTTGAATTTGCAAGTAGTTATATATTTTAAATTATTTCTGACAAAGTTATTTTAGGACTTCTTTTGCCTCTATTCTCTCTATGTATTTTAATAGGTTTTAGAAACCAATTAACTTGGAAGCTATGGTGATTAGATAAAGGTACAACTATTTATATCAAGCGAGATAGATAGATATTAGCACTTCCCACGCACGAGGAAAATAGGAAGAAAATATATGAATAATAAATGAGATAAACAAGAACATGTGCTTGCAATAAGGTTTGAACACAAGATCTCAAAAATAAAACTGCTCTTGTACTATGTCAAAAAGCATTTAAGTTAAATACTATACCTGATATGCATATGAAGCAAACCCAGATAAATATTAACAAAAGGTCACTTACAAACAACTTTTCTATGGTGCAAAAACAGTGACTCCAATAGTTCAAAAGAAGTTAAACCATAAACATGAACTTCAATATCATAATTCAATCGCAATTTCATCTCTATTAACTCTTTCCTGTCTAAAAAAATCGAACATACTCTTTATCCGCAATGTGAATAGTAGAAACCAAATCGACCTGCACATGCATCCCGGAATTAATACCAAAATATACATATAAAAAAATCAAACACAGATAAAGGTATCAACTTAAGCATCGAAACCAACTCAAATCTCTCAAAAAGAGAGGGAAAAAAAAAAAGAAAAAAAGTGAATTCGCTCCATTACCGTCAGAAAAGGCTGGACAATACACCAAGGGAACTTCTTCTTGTAGCTGACGACAGCAGTCTGCAACTCCCCATTGCTCTCTCTGCTCTCTCGCTTAAACCTCATGAAATCTGCAATGGAATTGTCGTCGGCGAACTGATCCGGAGCTCCATCATCGCCAAGTGATTGATTGACGTTGACGGAAGATTTAACCTTGAAAGAAGCTGGTTTCACACGTCTAGGGTT